>CM076848.1:61183915-61386865 GCA_039519185.1 Astragalus membranaceus | reverse complement strand
GAGTGACCAAATACTCAATTTGTGTGGTGGAGTGAGTTGGTGTCGTCGTGTACGTTGGTTGCTCCAGCTTCCAAATGGCCCGCGGCCCGATTTCGAGTTGGAAAACTTTGGTGTCGCTGGACAACATTTGTGGCATGCCGCTGTTTTCGTCCTGTTGTAACAAGGAAGCGGAAGAAGCCGGTGATGGTTCACACCAGGATGCTGAATCTCTTTTCAATTCATTTTGAAATCAGGTTTATTTTTACTTCTCAAATTATGTTTATTCTCATCAATCAATCAATTTCAAATCATGTCCTGAATCAGTTGTTTAGTCATAAACAAGCTTTGGGCGCGTTTCCAAAAGAAGCCAAATTTGATCAAGTGAATTGCAATTTCAGGAATAAACATGAGTAAAGCTGATACTGCTCTTAAGATTGTATTTTACATATCATTAATTTTTTTCTTCAATTTAGCTTGATCTTATCTAACCACCAACATGATATTGCTTTTATATTTTAGTTTCTTTTGGTATCATGTTGCATATACTGATATGGAGGAGTCTACTTTGTTTTGTGTTGTTTATGATGGTCAATGTAAGATTTTAAAGTATCTGGCTATTTGGATTGATCCCAGAATGCTATTTTTATTACACTACAAATTGCTAATGTCTTATTTTCCATGTTATTGTGATATTTTTACTTTTTCTATTTTTTTGTCTTCTCTTTTTTGTAAAAAATGCATACAAATGGATTGACTTGTGCTTAAAGGTACTAAAGTCATCAATTCGAGAAATAATACTGCTCAAGTGGAGGTGACAAAGAATCTTGCTGCAACTAAAGAGTGAAACTTCCAGTTGCATATGATGACTCCGAGATGCACTAAAGTTCAGAAGACTTTTGAGTAGTTAATTGAGTTCCATGGCATCCATCAATGTACAGCTGATGATTCAGATTTTGATATTGAGGCAAGTTGTCGGCTTCATTTTGTTGCAAACTCTTCAGGTTCCTTCTTTAAACCATTTTCGGCCTTTTTCCTTTTACTTTTTTACAGCGTTTTTTCCTTTTTCAAATAGTTGCTCCTTCTAGATTGTATAATGTGGTTTGTGGCTTTGTTATCCTCTGTTGACGGGACAAATTCAAAGAAATAAATTCATTACGCCTGAGCTTATTTTTAGCATTGTTTATGTGTAGAATAACACTTTCTAATAATACTTGCTGAAAACTGTGTACTATAGTGGAATCTAGCAGAATCTAGTAGTGCTTTTTTGCAGAATCTAGCATACTATAGTGGAACAAACTATAACATTTTCTAAAAGCTCTTTTTTAAGCCAAGTTTTTCAAAAAGCTCTTTTTAAGCAAAGTTTTTCTTACCAATTACAATTTATCTCGGTTAGTAGATGATCTATTTTTCCCTACACCTGAGAATGGAATGGAAAGCTGTTTTTCCTATTCTTAGATTCACAGAACATCACGCATCCATCACTCTTTGCCAATGTTTCTTGGTTCAATATAAATCTATTCTTTTATCACAAACTTCATAGCAACAAGCAACTATACAGAAGGTCATAATAGTTACCTATTTTGGTTAACTCATGTAATTGATTGATTCCTTCAAATGTTCCAAAAGACATTTGCTCCTTAAATTTCCAGAATTTATATATCTCACATCATGGAGGAGGAATTTATTGCTTTGATGTTGGTTTGAAGGTGTGGTATTGACTTTATTGTCATATAGGGGAGAGTATGGGCAACTGAGAAAAAGAGTGATTACATGCTGATAGAAAGAACACGATAGTAATGTTCACGGGGTAATGTTTGGACTAATTAAATTTGTCTACATGAGTATATTCTTATTCTTATGATGGTCAATAACATTAGCATTTGCACTTTCTTAGTGCTTTTCATTGATGACAAGTGGTGTAGCAAGCCCTTATAATTGTTTTATTAACAAATATTTACTACAGATAGCATCGTTGTGAGATCCTAAAGCATTTATTGGTTAATCTTTTGTAGTTTATCTACTAATTGGAATGGGTACTTCGGTAGGTGATGATGCAGTCAAGCACTATAGATTTGAAGTAATGTTATAGGTTTAAGTTTCATGATTCATATTTACAACCCTTTCAAATATTCCAGTCTTTATTAATTGTGATATTTCTTCCTTTGTTTTTCAGCTCATTAGAAGGACGCCACCTATTTAATATTTTTACAAATTCACTGTGGGATGTGGAATTCATTACTGTAAAGCAAGAATTAAAAATATGATGTAACAAATATGTATTTGAAACTATTTTTTATCAACTTTAAATTTGTCTTGATTACTGAATAGCAATTATTATTATTATAAATCACAATCACAAAATTGATAAGATTATTGCTATATTATAATCGAATTCATCTAATTGCTAAAATTATATGGTTTCTATTTACTTTATTGTAAAACCTAGGCCCTCTCATCTATAAACACCAGAAATATTAACTAATACGATTTGTTCGATCGCGAAAACAATAAACACATGTGAGTACGATCATCAAGTAAATCTACTGACCGTATTAAACCATAAAGACAGAAAAAATTTTATAAACTACATACGCAGTTACGTTTTCATTTAAATAAAAAAGTAACTTTTAAATCAAGATTATAACCTAAAAAAGAAACACTTTTTTTTCTGATTGATTAAAAAAATTCATTACATAACTTTATGGAAATTTTGTAATAAATCGTCAAACTAAATAAATCTAATTACTCAAATAAATGTTTCACTTTGGATTCCAATAGGTCAGCCAACAAATACATTTTAAAAAAAAAATAGAACCATAGTCATAGTAACATACAAAACACATTTAAATAAATAAATATATATATATATATATAGATAGATAAAATTTCATGCGAAGATAAAATAATTTAAAATTACGCATATAACTAGAACATGTATACCCGTGCAGCGCACGGGCCATGCATACTAATAAATGATAAAATATATAGTCTTCAACAACGTACCAGTAGGAGGTTCATATCCACTATTATAACCATTTTTCCTACACTACAAACATTTTTGTGATATTCATGCCACACATTTTCTACATACTTTAACGTACATAATACTATCATTGGTTAACCAAAAAGGATTGGTCCGAGTGGTAATTAGACTCAGATCCCACTCCAAGGTCTCGGGTTCAAATTTTAGGTGTGGCAAAAAAACTCTTTTGAAGGGGAGAACCACACGGACCTCTAAAGTCAGGTTTACACGTGGCCAACTGGATTCCCCGGCGTAGATTAATCACCGGTAAAGCCGGTGGAAAACATTCTAAAGATATAATGGATTTTTATCATGTGTTATTTTTTATTCATCTAAAGATTTTATTTTCTTATTTTTCTGAATATTCTCGGTTCTCATTCCAAATTCTTTTTCATTGCAGATGCAGGTTTAGAAATTGGTCAAACTTGGGCCGACCGGTCAGTCATCAAGGGAGGTCTTTCGGGAGCTGAGCGAATGTATGTACCGGCCGGTCCAGATGGGAACAGAGCCCTTCGAGCGGCGAGCGCGGAGCGCGATGTCGTTCACAACAGGTTGAGCTCGGCTGTAGTGTAGCCCTTCAGTTGTTGAAGCAGAGCCTTTGACTTCTTAGCTCCTCGGCTCGTGTGAAAGATTCCGGTCATTTGATCTTTTGGTCGGTGGACGGTGCTTCTCGGTTTTTGCGGCAGCTGACTCATCGATTAGACAGGTGACTGATTTGATGTTTTGACTGTTTGACCTTTGACTCTTGACCTGACTGTGCCGGTTTCTTCATTTTGACTATTGTTTCTCGTGTCTTCATAAATGCCAGTCTCGTAACCGAGCTTGCTTCTGTATATATAGGGGGTGAGTGCTTCTTTGTATTGGTGCCTTGGACTCCTTTCTTTCTTGCTTTCATTACTTCACGTTGATGTCTCAATGTTTGAGACCAAGTCTCCATCTTCGAGTTCCCCTGAGTAATCCCGCGGGCGTTTTGGTGCGCGGCGGGAGTACTAGGGGACTCGACGTGAGAGTCTTTGATCTGCAGGAGTTACTGATTTTTGTCTGTTACTTTCTTTGTTTTTCTTCTTGCAGGAATACTCAACGAACTCGACGTGCCTGTTTCCATTTGGGCAGAGCACCGTGTCGTCCGCCCCTAGTCCACTACTTTCTTCTACCGGAGGTTCTAGAGGGGGAGCCTTTTGCTGCAGTCAGGGCAGTGGTGGTGTCTTCTAGCCTCTCGGCCTCGGGTCATTTTTGAAGGCGTCGTGGAGAGAGGGGGTGGAGCTACACGAATCCACCCGAGGGCTTTCCACGGGTGGCCTCCTTCCTTGTGCACTTGTCTTGGGAGGGTCTCCTTCGACCGGGCACTTGTCCATGGAGGATGCTCTTCTACCGGGTGCTCGACTTGGGAGAATCTTCCGCAAAGCAAGGAAACAGGGGAAGCCTCGGCAACGACCCGGTGAGGGACCGGTCGGCCTCAGGATTAGAATGCATACACAAATAAATGTAATTTTTATTTTTGACGATGTGTGTTCAGTATGTAATCCTTTGTAAGTTATCTTGGTGAATACAGTAATATTTTGGATGGAGTCATACCTTGCTTGTTGTTTCATGCTTTTCCCGCTCGGTTCCTTTTGACGTTGGTTGAACCGTTCGGTCTTTTATTGGTTTTTGATCTGAAGTTTTGATTTGACTGATGCGACGTGACGTTTGATGTGTGATCATCGCGCCTGTTCCCAAGCAGGGCCATGTCATAACTCACCCTCTCGCGAATCGACGTGTGTCTTCATCTAACGGTGGGATGCGAAAAGGTGTGTCGATTTGTGCCTCCTATTCCATGACCACCATTCACCGTTGGATGGAGCGCTGTTTGGCGGATCAGAGCCGTTCACTTGGTTTTTCAAAAAAAAACCTATATATACGTCCTTTCGTGTGCCGTTACCGTTTTCGCTCTTTCTCTTTTTGCCATTCTTGTGTTCTCGCTTCATCTTCCCTGGTTCTTGCTAGTTTTTCTCGCTGTTTCGTGAGTCTCACCCCTTTCGTTTGGTATTCTACGACACCAGTCCGCAGCGCCAACTTCTTGTGTTTAGCCGAATCAAGGTACACACTTGATTCAGATTCCTCCTTCATTTGTTTATCTTTTGCATGTGTTTGTTTCCTGTTTCAGTTTCTTTTCTTCGCTTTGTTGTCAAACTTGGTTCCTGTTCAAACAATGTCAGTAATATTGGTAAGTAGTGATAGTGACAGATGTTACCTCTATCATTAGGTTTTGTAAGAAGGATAATTGTTCCGGTAGGTGTGTTGATTGCTTGGTGGGTAAGGGGAAACATTTGGTCTCTGAACTTAAGCAACTTGTAGATTATGATAGTGAGTCTTCGTCTTCCTCTTTAGGGATGTCTGGCGATTCGGGTTCGGAGCAAGAGGAAATCTTTGACCTACCGGTTCCTACAGTTGGGTGAAGTCTGAAGTGAGGGATGCCCGTTCGAATCTTAACACCGATGAGGAGGTTGGGGAGATTCAAGGGCTTTTGTGCCACCCGGTTGATGCTGGCGCGGCCATCGCCCGACCGGTTAGCTTTGATGAGCGTGTTTGCCATGTTTCTACGCCGGCTGGATCTCCTCCCTCGACATACATGTAATAAATTTTGTTTAAGGATTTGGGGGTTAGGGTTCCTTTTTCTCTCGATTACTGCAGAGTGCTCCGAATTTTGAATGTCGCCTCCTCCCAGCTACATCCGAACAGTTGGGCTTCTATGCGGGCATTCGAGATTTTGTGCGAGTGTTTGAGCATAGAGGCGTCGGCAGAGAAATTTTTGAGTTTCTTTAGGGTGCAATCGCCGAGGCCACGTACGTGGGTTTCTCTATGCAATATTCACCGGCACCCGTTCATGGCCATTTATAATAGTAGTTATAAACATTTTAAAGAGAGTTTCTTCAAATTGGAGGAGGGGCCGTCCTGTTTCGCGTTGTTGCTCAATGAGGAAGACGAGGAGCGGTTTCCCTTGTGTTGGACTCGCAAACCCCGCAACGGGCGGTTGATAGACGGGCGGGATCTTTCTTCCTCAGATCGAGCAGATATTGAGCGATTTTGGGAGGGTGCGCCGACCAAATCCACCCTTTTGCTGAGTGCCAAGAACTTGGAAGCCGCTTTAGTTTCATACCTGAGTAATTTTCTTTCTCTTTACCATTGTTCTCCAGCTCTGGTAATGTTTTTGTGCTGACCAGTTTTTCTTTTTTTGCAGGATCTTTAGGCATGTCTCCCATAAGTGTGGAGGAGTGCAAGCGTCTTCGTGCTGAGCAAAGAAAAAGGCAAAGGTATACTGAGGCTGCCTCCCCTGCCAATGTTTCTTCTACTGCTGCTGTAATTGAGGTTCTGGATGGTACTGCTAAAGAGGCTTCTCCTTCTAAACAACCTAGAAAAAAGAGAAAGTCGGAGACTCCTGGTCTTGCTGCTTTAGTTCAGGCTGGTGCAGGTGATCCTCCTGTCGACCCTTCATGGCGTAAACATCTGAAGGTGGTGACAACCGCCAATGCCGAGGGTTCTGTTAAAACAGCTTGGGACTCTCGGTATCCTCTGAATAGGGTATTGAACGGGGGTGCTTCCCCTTGGTGATACTGAGAAGGCCACTACCATGGGTTTCGGCCCTGCAATGGCGGCCATCAAGACATACGGGATTTGGATCTCTATTATGGCTCACATTGTGGAAACCTCTTTCAGGCAGTCAATGGAGGAGTATGGTTGGTTAGAAGAGGAGCTGAATTGATCGAAGAGTAGGGTACCTGATCTTCAGGCTGATGTGCAGAAGCTCGGCGGTTACAAGAGCATGTTGGAGGGTAAGCTGTCGAAGATGGCCAGGGAGGCCAAAGAGTCTTCGGCTAGGATCAAGGCTCTGGAGAGTGATCTGTAGTCTGCTAAGGAGAAATTGGGGGCTGCCGACGAAAAGTTGAAGGAGGCTGAAGCTACCATAGTTCTGGAGTCGGAGAGGACCCAAACGCTGCAGATTGCCTTGGAGGAGTGCAAGTTAGACTGTGTCACCAATTTTGACAGTGGCTTCAACACTGCTGTTGCTCAGATCCAAGCCTTGCACCCGAGCATTGACATTTCTAGCATGGACTTAGATAAGATTGTAGTGGATGGCCAGCTGGTTGATGCGCCAATGGAGGAGGAGGAACTGCGTAAAGGGATGCAACAGGCTATGGAGGATCCCCTATTCGGTTCGGTTACCGGTCCTCAGGAGCCCTTGGTTGAAGGTGATGATCGGGGTGCCTTGGTCAGGGAGCCGGAGGTTGAGTTGCCAAATGCTGATGTCGGGCGCCAGGATATGCTGATGGACTCCCTTGACTCTGAGGCAACTCCTTAGTTTCTTCTTGCTTTTGTACGGTCGGCCTGTGTGCCTCTTTTGGACCTCTTCTGGCCTGCGTGCCATTTTTGTTTGGATTTGGCCTTTGTGACCTCTTTTGGACATCACCGAAAGGCTCTTATGTAATATAATGGCTTGCTCTTTATTATTCTTCTCGTTGATTTTTGACTTGTTTGTGTTTTTGGGTCTGTTTAGACCGATTTTGTTTTAGGCTTGTGCCGTACGAGCTCCAACCTGGCACTTCTTGTCACTTTTCACTGTTAATTCATAGAATGGCCAGTGCCCAAGGGTGTATGTCGGCTTTCACCAGTCTTCACCTGTCAGGACTTAGGTCTTTAATGGGAGCGTACTCGCTCTACGTTTTTGCCCAAGGGTGTATGTCGGCTTCCGCCAGTCTCCACCTGTCGGAACTTTAACAATTGCCTCAATAGATCAACATGACCGCCCGGTCATGTTGCGACGTTTGGTTGTGCCAGTTTTCTAGAGAGATTCCTTATGGTGCGACGAGCTTGCCAGGCTCGCTTTTTTCCCATAAGTTTTGCCCAAGGGTGGGGCAAGGACTCGTCAGCCCCGCCTATTGCCTATCGGGACTTGATTTTTTTGCCCAATGGTAACGTCGAGGCATTTCTCAGTTCTTACCTGTCGGGACTTATGCCTGGAGTTATTGTGGTCCATTCTAGATCTTGTAAGACAGGGATAAAATATTCCGATCCTTTTATTCATTTTGGTACAATTGGGGGCCTATATAGCCGTTCTACAAAAGTACATTTTGTTTGTTCTTTTTTTTTTTGGAGGGTCGGGTTAGTGCCTTTCCGGCTCGACCCTCAATTTAGCCCGACTTTTTGGAGTTTTCATGCTCCGTGGTCGGCTTCTTCTTCTCCTTGTCCTCATTGCTTGCAGTTGTGGTTTTGTTTGGTTTGCTGCAGTTGATGTCCTTCGCTCCCTGGATCAGCTTGGCCTTCACACTTTCGGCGTAGCACTTCCTCGCCATTGCCTAGTCTCCCTTCACTTTTCTGACCCTACCGCTCGGCAGGGGGAATTTCACGCATAGATGGGGGTAGGAGACCGATGCGAGGAGAGCGTTGAGGGCTGGCCTTTCCATGATCATGTTGTAGGAGGACAGGGCTTGGACCACCATATACTACATCACCACAGTTTTTGCATATTCTTTTTCTCCGAACGTTGTGCGGAGGTCTAGATACCCACGATCTGCCACATGTTCTCCTGAGAATCCCACCAAGGTGCCGGGATAATCCTTCAACATGCTGGACGGGAGTTTGAGCTCCTTGAAGCATTTCCCGTAGATCACGTTGACTGAGCTTCCCCCATCGATCGGGACCCTCGCAACCTTGAAACCGCTGGTGGTGATTGAGATTACGATTGGGTCGTCCGCATGGGGCCGGACGCCATTGAAATTCTAGACCTCGAAGGAGATACGTAGATACTCCTGCACAGCACATCCTTCATTACTACCAACTGACATTATTGACTTCATGTACCTCTTTCTTGCCGAAGGGGTGGCTCCTCCCCCGAGAATCCTCCGGCAATGGAGTTGATTCCCCCTTTGTCTGCCCTTTCATGCTCGGTCTCTTCCCGAGTGCCTTCTTGAACTTTTTCGCCGCCTGTTTCTTGCCTACGGCTTGTACTGCCCTTCCGACGCTTTCCATCTCCGGTTTCTCCATCTTTCACGTACTTCTTTAAGGCTCCTATCTGGATCAGCTGCTCAATCTGTTGTTTTAGTGTCCAGCAGTCGTCGGTTGTGTGACCATTTGTGCGGTGGTATCTGCAGTATGAGGCTGGGTTTCTGCCCATTTTTCCGACGAATAGGGCTGGTCTCCGCATAGTGCCGTCCTGCAAAGACTTGGCCAGAATGTCCGAGGGTCTTGTGGATACCTTGTATTGCAGGTAACCTAATATTACAGGTCAAGTTTTGATGATGAAAAAGACAGAGCCAAAGTGTGGCCCAAGTGAATGAAAGTGACAAAGCCAAAGTTGATAAAAAGTGACATATAATCAAAGTCACAATCCAAGACAATCAAGCTCAAGAATAGAAGATTCAAGTTTAAGGGTAGTCCTTAGGGTTTGGGTGTGTCTTAGGAAAAAGTGTAAACTCTTTCGAAGGTCAGCTCGTCTCTCGAAGTCTCACACACTCACACAAGTTTTCAAAATGCATGCATACACATAGGTAACACAAAAACTATTTTATGAAAATGAGAAATCAATTCATGCTCTCTTCCATAAGGCCAAGAATCGATTTCCAACTCCTCTCAAAAGATAGAAATCGATTTCCAACTATTTTCCTAAAGATAAGAATCGATTCCTATAATGTTTCAAAAGTAAAGAATCGATTCCTAGTATTTCTCTAAAGCACAAAATCGATTTCCTAATCAATTGCTAAGCACATAATCGATTCCCTAATCTATTATTGAGCACATAATCGATTTGCATCTCATTTATTTCAAACACATAATCGATTTGCACATTACTTGTTTTAAAGCACATAATCGATTCCTTGCTTCCTTATTTAAATGAAAATCGATTTCAAACCTTTTCCTTTAAACTACATAATCGATTTCTAGCCTTCCTGGATCTCAAGAATCGATTGTTACTATTTCCTAAGTAAGGCAAAATCGATTCCTACTTAAAAGAAGTCAATAGAGAATCGATTCCTAGATCCAATGCAATTCAACAAAGAATCGATTCCTACATCTTTTTTAACGTAAACCTTATTTTTTCATAGCCTATAAATAGAGGCCTCATAGCCTCCATTTCTCACCAACCCATTTCACGAAATCAGAGAAAATTTTGAGAAAAACTCTTCACACTTTTATTTCTGCTCGTCACGTACTGTTGGTCCGTCTGAGCTGATCTTTCGCTAAGAGTTAGTTGGGGTTGCATTCTTCAAGTTGTATTATCTGCCTACACTAGAGGTATTTCTGTCTTTACGTTTGTTATTGTTTAATTGTTGCGTTTGTACTAGGGAGTGGGGTATCTCTCTAGCGTAGCTGTTTGTACTAGAAAGTGGGGTATCTTTCTGGGGCAGCTGGTTGTAACAGGAGTGGGGTATCTCTTGTTATTGTTGTAATAGATTTGAGGGCTCTTTATAGGTGGGGTATCCTAGTAGAAGAGTGCCTGAGTCTGTAAAGGTTTTCCAAGGCACCTGTAAGCCTTGTTGTTTTGGTTAGTGGAAAATCTCACAAGGGTGTGAGGACTGGACGTAGGTCACTAGGAGGTGACCGAACCAGGATAAATCTCTGTGTTCTTTATTGCTTTATTTTCTAATTCCTCTGCTTCCATTTAACCTGCGCGAAAATTGATCTAAGTCATTGAAAAGGGGAAAAACGTTTTCGAAAGTTATCAAAAGTTTTAAATCTCAATTCACCCCCCTCTTGAGACTGAAGCCACTTGGCAACAGGTCTTGCATTCCGTGGGGTGTATCCTTCCTCCGCTCCTGGTCTAGCTGCCCGGTTCTTGCTTCGATTTCCCTTATCTCCGCTGTCTCTCCCTTGGGGCCGAGTGCGTTGTTGTTCTGCTCGCTCGGATGTTGGTGCTTGCTTCCCTGCTTCTTTTTCCCTTTTCCCAGCATTGGACTCTTCGGCCTCTATGTGCTTCACCGCTCTTACCCGCACCTCATCCATTGTTCGAGGTTTCCAGACGATCAGCGCTTCGCTAAAGGTTCCGCTTCGCAGGCCTTTTATGAAAGCGATTAGGAAGAAATTTTCGTCTAGCTCCTCAACAAGGACGGTGGTTTTGTTGAACCGATCCAGGTAGCTTTTGAGCGGCTCCGACTGTCCTTGGCGCACGTCAAACAGGTCACCAGGGCCTACCTCTTTCTTTTTGTTCGCCGAGAATTGCCACCGCTAATGAACATTTGGGTTTGAAAGGCATTCACGTGGCTCTGGGGATCCCCGGAGCTGTTGTAGCTTCCGATTGCGAGCTCTCTGAAGCTGGGTGGTATCTCCACCGCCTGAATTTCTGTTGTGAATGGTTGAAACCCACGCAGCGGAGTCCTGGTGGCCTCTAACACTATCCGCTAGTTGCTGCTGCAACTGCACTTCCCTTGTTTCTAAAGCTTGGGAGCGGCTGCGCTGTTGATCTGCGTTTTGCGTTTGGAGGAACTGTACTGCAATCATTAGTTCCTCCAAGCGTGGATCCACATTGGGCTGATGGCCATTGGAGTTGCTAGGATCGCTGGTTCCGTTCCTGGTAGTTACCATCGTATGATATGGATGATTTTTGGATAGTGAGGCGTGGGAAAAGTTTTACTCCGGCCCCACGGTGGACGCCAATGTTACGATCGGTTTCTCTGGATTGAGAAAGGACCGAACACGAGATAATGATAATCACACTGATGTATTGAGGAAATGAAATGGGATCCGTTTATTGGCCTCTCAAGACTGTATTTATATTACAAGGGTATTAAATGCTAATTATTACAATTAATGGTCGAGTTGACCGTTACAGGCAGATCGGGGGGAAATCAGGGATTTTTCCCTCTGATTATGTATCATTCCTTTCTGGGAGAGGTAGAGGCGAGATATTTTGGTCCAACCGGTCAGTCATCAGGGGAGGTCTTTCGGGAGCCAAGCAAATGTATGTACCGGCCGGTCCGGATGGGAACACCTTTCTTATTGGACATTCATTGGTTACATCTTTTCTATTTTTCTATTCTATATTTTAGGAAGGAATGAAGGTCTTGACCAAAAAAAAAGGAAGGAAGGAATGAATGAATAGTTGCACCTTGATTTTCTAAACTCAAATTGATACCGGTTCACTTGCCTGCTAGAAACAATGATTATTAGATATGATGCCTTGATGCTTTGTAATCGAATAAAGAGCTACATCACTTGGTTTTCCATAAATAGGTGCTTATGTGACATTATTATGCTTAATCCCACAATTAAGTAGTTAATTTGTTGGTTTAGAATAATTGTTGTTAGTTTAAAATTGTGAGTTGTTTGTTGTCTTTTTACTTCTAGAAGGTGTTTTTGTTGAGTAATAGGCAGTTAGTATACATTCCATTTTAGACTTGGTGTTGATTTGGTAAGGATATTGTAACCAATCTGCCTTTTTATAGTCTACAAGTAGTAGTAATAAGCAAGCAGAATTTACACACATTTTATCCTAAAAGAGCTTGATTATTACCGGAACATAGCTCTCTGGTCATCCAAACTAGTTACATTTGGTATTAAAGCAACGACCTAGAGTTGCTACCATGATGACGGGATAAAAGGCAAAACTAGAGAAGAAAATGGATAACTGGCATAATGAACTCAGTAATCGTCTGGCGTAACTGAACTTGCAGGTGGGAACTAGTATGGAGGAATAGTGTTCCCTATTGCAAGCTCAGGCAACTCAAAACCATAACAATGATTCCAATTCTACTCACTGGTTTTCCTGACCTCATAAATGCTTCACATGGCTATCACAATTTGCATTCTACCCGAATTTCCAAGGTTGAATTTCCTAGATTTGATGACACACAAGTTAGAAATTGGCTTTACCAATGCTTCACTCTATGCAGAACGCCACCAGAATCAGTGGTTAGGTTAACGCCCATCCACTTGGACGTTCTTGCTTTACAATGACATTTGAATTATATGAAGAGCAAATTTGATGTATAACCGGCATGGCAGCAATACGCCATGGATGTAGCTCGAAGATTTGGGGAAGTTTATGACGATCCCCGCTTGTCTTTGATATGGATCATGAAAGAAGGGGAGGTCACACGGATGAATTCGAGCTGGCCCTTATACATGTATCTTTCCTTTCAGAAGATGCTTTGGGCATTATTTTTTTTGCTGGGTTCGAGCACAATACACATATGCATGTGCATATGTTCAACCCCATCTCAAATTCACATGTCGCCAGTCTGGTCAGTTTGCACGAATTTGGGAAAACCTTAACAAACCACCCAACCCTGTTTTACCCCAAGCCCAAATCCTAAAACACAACCCTTCCCACCCATCCAACAACTTTAGCCAAAATACTCCCACCAACCCCAAACCAAATAGGAATCGAACCATCCCTACCATACAGAAGCCTATATTCATGCGCACCAATAGAACATATTCAACCACTGAAATGGCCCGTCGTAGAGCCAGATGACATTGCATATTTTGTGATGAACCCATCACGATAGACCACCAACTTAACACAAGTGTTCCCAGCTCATAGTTTTAGAATTAGAGGACGATGAGCGCTCCATGTAAGGTCAAACCTAGGATGTCGTCCCCTTCGTTGCCGGTCCGCTGCCCTAATTTGATAATCCATATTTCTATTTGAGGCTCTTAGAGTGTTTTGAATTATCACACCATGCACGCAACCAGAATGAATGAGAAGAAGATGTTGCAAGTGCTATTCGACAACAGAAGTGCTCATAACTTAATGGATTTCGAAGCTATTACCTCTCTTTCCATCATTGGTGGGGGTGTCACAAGTTAGAAGCCTCATTCATATGCCGTGGGTATACTTGGTTTCTACAACAAACTAAGTTCTCTGTTGACGTGATCGTTCTCCCTCTTGGTTGTTGTGACCTTATCTTGGGCATTCAATGTTTTAGTCATTGATGCTATCTTGTGGACCTTATCTTTGTGAAATAGAACCATGCTAGCAACACTCTCTTTGAAGCTCTTCCTCCAACACCCATTAGTTAAAATTTATGAGGGTCTCACCACTCAAAATGTGATCCATTAACTTTATAGGACCAACGTGAATTTTAATTAATCATATAGAGTATTGAAGGGTGAGTGACAAAGAGAGTGTTGCTAGCACTTCTCATGTGAATTATAAATAAGGTATTATAAGTAGGGATGAAAAACGAGTTGGTCCATCGTGAGCTTGCCAAAGAACAGAGAGAGGGTCGAGAAGTTTAGCCTGCCCCATCCCTTAACGGGTTGGCGGGCTAGCCTACTATTAAAATAGATAATTAAAACATGTCATTAAAAAATAACTTTTGGCTAATAAGGGACGACGGGTTGAAAGAATGAAGGGGCTATATTGGTCATCGAACGAAGAGTGAGTGCGGTAGTCGTCTCGTATTGGTTGGCGCTTCATGGTGGTCATATATATAGTCATTGTACTTCGAAATTGCAACAGTTGGTTGTTTTCGTCAACATTACAGCACCTTCTCCCTCTCTTCGTTTTCGCTCTCTCTGACTCTCTCGAATTTTGAGAGATTCAGATCCAGATCAGATCTGATCTGAGCCTAATCCGCGTAACTCACATTTCCAAAGAACAAAGAGAAAAAACCCAAAAAAAAAGAAACAAAAATGGCAACAGTATCCCCTCTCGCAAAATACAAGCTCGTTTTCTTAGGCGATCAATCGGTTGGCAAAACCAGCATCATCACCCGCTTCATGTATGACAAATTCGATACTACCTATCAGGTCATTCCACCGTGTTCTCTTCTATTCTGATTTTTTTTCCTAATTTATTATTATTTGAAAAATTCGTTGATCGATTCTCAGTTTCGAATTTTCATTTCAATATCACGAATTCCGCTGCAATTTAACTTGATCGTTTTTGTTTTTTGTCCTGTTGATCTGGTATTTCATCTTATCATATGAGACGGGAAAATGGATTCTAGGGATTACTCCGGTAAAATCCCGTCTCTAAAGTAGGAATTCCAATGATCTAGAATGGAATTCAGAACATTAGAGAAAGTGCAGAGAGGATTAGAGATTTTTAGAGAGGAGATAATATTTGTGAAATGTTTGATTGATTACCAAATGAGGCACTAGGCCAAGTTAAATACAACCATCAAGGGTAAAAGAGTAAATGACATAAAATAAAATAAACCCATAAAACTAATTATTATATTCCTGTTACAATACTCCCCCTTTCAAACATCCTTGTCCTCAAGGATGAATACTTCCAAGTGCCATGCTTAAGAGGTAAAGGTAAGGTCTTCCACTTAATCACAACTAGATGATCATGAATTCGTCCTCTGTCAATCATTTTCCTGTGAAAAATTGCCATTGAATTCTCCCATTTCAGATTTGGAAGAATTGATGTTGGAAAATAGCGGGTCAATCATTTTTTTGTGATAAACAGCCGCCACATAACAATTTTGACATTCAAATGTAACCATAAAAAGGGAACCATGTTCATCATTTAGGAAGACAGCCTTGAAAGCCATCTCCAACTGTGTCCAATGTTGGCACCAAGGTTTTAACAACCACTTTAAAAATTCATGTTGCTGTTGAATACCAGCAAAGGAAGCCATCACAAGAGAAGCAATGTCATCCCCCAAAACCACTTTTATAATGGTGAGTTTGTAGTCAACACAAAAACAAAATTCCTGCCCAAAACAATGACATGTCCACAAAATGTATGTTATTTGGAATGCATTCTGGAAATAAGCAATATGAGTAAGAGGAAGCATTAATTGCGGCTGTCCCACCCAAAAGTATATGTCTGAGGCTTGAACAATGGGCATTCCCTGGACAACTACATGTATTTCTGTGGTTTCAAGAGCTATCTCTGTCAATAGGACTTGAAATTTTGTTCCAACATCCAGGATTATCTCATCAACTAATGCAAGAATTGGAAGCAACCAACAAGCATGATGCGCAAAATTCTTAAGGATACTTGTATGAGAAAAACCAACCTTAGAAGCTTGCTCTTCCAAATCATAAACGTTAAATGCTCTTCTTTGAATCTCCAATGTCAGCCTCCAATCAATAGCAAAATACTTAGGATCAAACTCATTCAAGGCGTTAGAAATATTGTGCACCTCGTAGAGCAACTCAATTCCTTCCCTAACAATGCCTCGAGCCATAAAACCAAGAACACAATCACAAGTAAAAGATATAGTGACAAGAGAATTACCCAATGAACAAGCATATACGCCATAATTCAATAGTGTGCGAAAGCACAAATTCATTTTAATGTAATTATCAAGTGTAATACCACCCTTTTGCTTGATTTTGAGCACACCAAATGCAATAACATCAGACCCAATGTTAGGATATTCAAGAGTAATGGCAACCCACCCAACCACAAGACATTTTGGCATTTGATCAAACAATTGGAGGGCATAATCGAAGTCTTCAGATGAATCAAAATGTATAACCAAAGTTGTATCCAAGCTTCTAAACATATTACCATGCATCTTCCTTAATAGCCTTTTTACCATTTCAACAAAATCCATCCAAAACAAATCAGAATTGTAACTATTAAAATGAAGCTGAAAGAGACGAATATGAAATTTACCCAAAGACGGAAAGAAGAGCTGAATTGTAACACAACCAACCCACTTTTTTGAAATTGGTCCACATAACAACATTGTTGCTGGGAAATCGTCCATTGCTGGAGATTTAGGTGACTGAAGTGGAAAAGAACGAAGTGCGGTAGGCTGTTACACTTTTGACGGGAACGAGAGCGCTACCTGTCCGCCGGGATTGAAACATTGGCATCTGTTAAAGTTTAGATCGATCAATTGTCCTTGCATATAGGTTGTGTTAAGAGAATGTTGCAAAAACCTTATCTCACACAGATAAGGAAGTCGCACTACAAGTGGCACCGCCACCGAAACCGATGCATCATGTTCATCCATAATCTCTTACGTCGTGTCGTTAAGAATCTCGAAGTCAGGAAGAGGAAACTTAGAGCTAGCTGTTACCTGGACCATTTCTACTTGTTCTCCACCACTCTTAAGAACTGGATCATCTTCAACCTGTGCCTGAGCAGAATCAGTTACGATGTAGTCACCGGTCATCAATGGCACGAGCTCTTGATCTATAACAACAACAGTTTCATCTTCGAAAGCTATTTTCACGATGTCTACATTTTCAGGTTCGGGCTCTTCTTCATTCTCGAACCAAACGCACTGAACGTTCTTGTGAGATGATTGGAAGTGACCCGCAGTGACTGTTACAGAGCCGCCATTCTGCTGGTGTGGTTTCCTTTCATTAAGAAGCAAGGTTTTGATCTCAGCCAAGGCATCGAGAGATCTATCAAAAAGGCTGAGCAACTTTTCATGAGACTTGTCTATCTTCAACTGTAACCGATTCATTGCTTCAGTTTCTTCTTGATCGTACATCGCGTCTTCCATAGCTTAGCACCAGGTCGATGCTTTGATACCAATTGAGATAGGAAAATGGATTCTAGGGATTACTCCGGTAAAATCCAGTCTCTAAAGCAGGAATTCCAATGATCTAGAATGGAATTCGGAACATTAGAGAAAGTGCAGAGAGGATTAGAGATTTTTAGAGAGAAGATAATATTTGTGAAATGTTTGATTGATTACCAAATGAGGCACTAGGCCAAGTTAAATACAACCATCAAGGGTAAAAGAGTAAATGACATAAAATAAAATAAACCCATAAAACTAATTATTATATTCCTGTTACATCATACCATCAGATAACGGGTTTTCATTATATGCTAAATATATTTGTGATTTTACGAGGATCAACACGAGATAGAAGAGTATTATTGCTATTTTGATCATGTAGTTTGGTCGATTTTTCTGTGCATTGAGAATAAAGATGTAAATATCATCGTATTGATCAGGAAACAAGCACGATCCATAACTTGTGATTAGGACTTTATTAGGAGGATCTGAGGATATATATATTATATTTTGCAATGTACTCTAGGAAATGCTTTTCTATGAATGTTTTCTCGGTGTTGTCTCTGGAGTATTATTAACAGCGGGACTAGGTTTTTTCAGTTAAGAATTAAACTAATTGCTTGCAAAATTCTTTCTCGCATTACTCAGGCATCAATCCATATCTTCATATGAAATTTCTGTCATCATAGAATGCTCATTGTTTATGTTAATTACCGACTTATCATAGAAGATAACTTAAAATGGAAAATTTGTCTTCTTTGTTAAATTATTTTGGTCTCAACATTTGCATTTTCTTTTTCCCATTTCCTGCTGCTAGATTCTTGACAAACTTCCTGATCATCTAAATTTCAGGCCACTATCGGTATTGACTTTTTGTCAAAAACAATGTACCTTGAAGATCGAACAGTTCGCTTGCAGCTTTGGTAGGCTGTATCCCTCTTCAAGTCATATAACATAATTAGTCCATTTGTATTTGTTGATTTACATTCTAGAAGTTCTATTAGTTTTGACATTGTGGCAGACACTTTTTACCCTGTATTTTTTCATTTTTTGAGTGTAGTCTATTTTCTTCACTTCACAGGGATACTGCAGGACAAGAAAGATTTAGAAGTCTCATTCCAAGTTATATAAGAGATTCTTCTGTCGCAGTTATTGTTTATGATGTGGCAAGTAAGTATTAGATTTTTTATTTTAAGAAAACATGACGTGTTGTTTCTAGATGTCTGATTTTCTTGTGAGATAGTTCTTTCAAATTATTTGTTTATGTTTCGTAAGAGAAAAGGTTTTGTAGCATTTGAATGCATTCTTTTTTGGAACGGGTATGGGTTCAGAAGTATAATTTTGGTTTTGGAACTTGTAATGAGGCATGCGTATAATTAACTTTTATGTGTTTTTGTTGAAGTTAATGGGTTTTAGATAAAGAGATAATAGATAATAGATAGAATTAATACTCTAAATATGATTGCTATTAGTGATAATGAGATGATACAAAGGGTTAATCACTAACCCCTATTTACAAGGATACAAGATACATGACTCCATATCCTAATAGAATAAGGAAATTAATCATACTAATAACTAAGTGATAAGATCCTAATCTTATGAGATAATTCAAAATACTCATATAGAATAAGATAAGATGAGATCTTCTCATGTTCTAACACTTATAATAAACTAGATGAGTAGGAGAGAAGCCTAAAGATACAGTGGCATTGGAGATTGGGCACAAAGGAAAAATAAGATTGAGAATCAGAGAAACCATTATTTTAGGTAAGTATTGCAAAAATGTTGTGAATTATAAAAGGTTAGAAGATAGGATCATAGCTCTAATTTGTCGGATTAGCAAGCTTCAATGATATCAATACTTTTACGTGAAAAGGTTTTCCTAAGAGATAATCTAAATGGTCATGTCGATAGAGGTAAAGGTGCGTGCTATAGGGGAAGCAATCACATAGGGCAAACCTATCTTAGATTTGTTATAGCTTTTGATTTTACCAATCACCATGGTTAACACATATTTTACGAAAAGTATAAGTGTGGAGTGGCATGCTCCTAAATGAATTTTTTCTAACTGTTGAGTTGAGATCCTTGTTATTCCACCCGTATCAGTCTACGCTTCAGATGTCTAGCCCTAAGCGTGAGCGGATGCGTTGAAGTTCCACATCAACTAGGGATATGGTCTAAGTAATCCTTATAAGGTTTGAGCAGTCTTCACCTCTCAAGCTAGTTTTGTGGGATGAGTTAAACTTGAAGCCCAAATTTAAGACTAATAATTGGATAAAAATATTACATGAACTGTAGTTTGTAAAGTCATTATTATAAGAGTGTTTGATCACCCAACATTGGGTATTAGTTATGGATGTGTGCATCGAGAGAAAAATAAATAGTGATAGCAGCAACTAATATTTACTGGATAAAATGACGGAAAGTAAAGGGGAAAAAAATAAAGGCTCTTTGAGGAACAAAGGTTTTGGGAGATCCCAAAATATGGTAATGGCGCAAGAAACGAGATATCTAAAAAGATTAGAAATATTACTAAAGAGATGCTTGGAAGTTTTGAGTTAAAGGATAAATATTCTTGTTAGTGGATGACAACATGGAAAAAAAAATACTGTGATAGAACAGGACACAAATAGTGAAAATGGATTCTGCTAACGCAGCAGAATCAGTATATTTGATTAATATGGTGAATATTCAGTAGGATTCAGTGTGAATCCCACTGTGAATACAAGGAAAAACTGGAAAACGAAAATGAAAATGTCCAGGCACTTACAGAGGCCTTATCTCTCCCAATAGCCTAAGCCAAAATCCAGTCCCCCCTCTCTAACAAACTATCTCAGCATATATTCCCTCCACTATTCTCTCTCCTCACACCATCTGCACCTGGCCACGTCAGCCAGTGCACTCACTCCCACGATTACAAATGATTAGTTAGTTAGGTGAGCCTTGCTCGTCTACAACATGACTCACCTTAACTCCCCTACTCCCCCTTTTCTTTTTATATACAATTCCAAATTTGTCCCCACCAAACCTATCAGTATCATTACCCCCCCCCCCCCTTTAAAATGCTCCTTGCCCTCAAGGAGGAATTCTGGGAACTCCATGTGCAGCTTGACAGCATCTTCCCATGAATTCTCAAACTCAGGCAGTCCTGTCCACTTGATCAACACCTCCCAATCTCCATTGCTAGTCTTCCTCCAATCTTTGACGGCTTCTGGTGTAGGTTCTAGCAGCCATTCTTGCTATCAGGAGGTAACTTGAGTTGATATGCCACAGCTCCAATCTTCTTCTCTATTTCATAAGGCCCGTAGTATCTGGGATTGAGCTTTTGGTTGAGTCTCTTAGCCAAACTCTTCATTTTGTAAGGTTGGATTTTGAGATAAACCATCTCACCCTCCTGGTAATCAACATCTCTTCTATGTTTGTTGGCCTGGCCTCTCATTCTCTCTTGTGCCTTAACCAAATTTTATTTTCCTGTAATTCCCTCACCATATCATTCCTCTCAGCTGTTAGCCTGCTTGCTTCATCCACTGATGGGTGGTGAACATCTCCCTTTACTAACACAGGAGGTGGTCTGCCATACAATGCCTCAAAAGGAGTAGTTTTCACTGATGAATGATAATTTGTGTTATACCAGTATTTTGCCCAGCTCATCCACTTAGGCCACTGCTTAGGTTTCCTGCCAGTTAGACATCTTAGATAAGCCTCCAAACACCTGTTGACCACCTCTGTTTGGCCATCTGTCTGGGAGTGGTAAGCACTACTATACTTCAGTTTAGTACCTACAAGCCTAAATAACTCAGACCAGAAAGCACTTAGAAATTTTTTGTCTCTGTCAGACACAATGGATTTTGGGAATCCATGTAACTTCACCACCTCCTTTGTGAACACCTCTGCTATATCTTTTGCAGTGTAGGGGTGGCAGATTGGTATGAAGTGAGCATACTTGGTGAGCCTATCCACCACTACTAACATTGTGTCTACACCCATAGCCTTAGGAAGACCACCAATGAAGTCCACAGATATGTCATTCCACACCTGTTTGGGCACAGGTAGTGGCTGTAACAACCCACCAGGACTCAATGTTTGATATTTATTTCTTTGACAAGTCTCACAAGCATGCACATAATATTGTATTTGCCTCCTCATACCCTCCCAATGTACCAAACTAGCTACTTTCTTGTAAGTTCTAAAGAAGCCTGAGTGTCCTCCCATAGCTGAATCATGCAACTCGTGAAGTATTCCAGGAATTCTAGGTGAATTCTTAGGAATCACAATTCTTCCTTCTTTATATAGTCTTCCTTTCTTCAGTTGATACCCACTGTGGCTACTGGAATCACCCAACAGATCCTGTACAATGGTCTTCAACTTCTCATCTTGCTGCACCTCTTCCTCTAACCCATCCCACAATTCACAATGCATTGTGGAAATGTTAGCAAACTGCATTTGCCTGGACAGGGCATCTGCTGCACCATTTTCCCTCCCTGGTCTATATTTAATATCAAAATCGTAACCCATCAACTTGGAAATCCACTTCTGTTGTTCCTCCCCCATCACTTTCTGTTCTGTGAGGAACTTCAAACTCTTCTGGTCTGTCACTACTTGGAAATGCCTCCCCAGTAAATAAGGCCTCCATTTTTTAATAGCAATCACAATTGCCATCAATTCTCTTTCATACACCGATTTCTTTTGAGCTCTTTCTGACAGAGTTTGACTCATATATGCCACTGGTCTTCCACCTTGCATCAAGACTGCACCCAAGCCCTTGCCTGACGCATCAGTTTCAATTACAAATTCCTGCTCAAAATTAGGCACTGCTAATACAGGCAATGAAGTCATAGCTGTCTTCAATATTTCAAATGCATTCTGTGCTTCAGTACTCCACACAAAGCTATTCTTCTTCAATAATTGAGTGAGTGGCCAAGCTAATTTGCCATAATTTTTGACAAATTTTCTGTAGTAACCAGTTAGACCAAGGAAGCCTCTCAATCCCTTCAAATCCTTAGGAACAGGCCATTTAACCATATCCTCAATTTTCCTTGGATCTGCTGCCACCCCTGCTGCTGAAATGAGGTGGCCCAAGTATTCAATTTGTGGCTGGGCAAATGAACACTTCTTCTTGTTTGCATACAACTTATGCTCTCTCAACTGTTGCAGAATGGCCCTTAAATGCTCTGCATGCTCCTTCAATTCCCCACTGTACACCAAGATATCATCAAAAAAGACCAAGGCAAATTTCCTCAGAAAGGGTCTTAATACTTGGTTCATCAATGCTTTAAAAGTGGAAGGGGCATTGGTCAACCCAAAAGGCATCACCAAGTATTCATAATGGCCTTCATGGGTCCTAAAAGCAGTCTTAGGAATATCTTCTTCCCTCATACGGATTTGATGGTACCCAGACTTCAAATCCAACTTAGAAAATACCTTAGCTCCACCCAATTCATCTAACAACTCATCAATGACGGGAATAGGAAACTTATTAGGAACAGTTACCTTATTAAGAGCTCTGTAGTCAGTGCAAAACCTCCACCCCCCATCCTTCTTCTTCACCAATAGCACAGGACTAGAGAAGGGACTTGTGTTGTGTCTCACAATCCCTGCCTGCAGCATTTCTCTCACCATCTTCTCTATCTCATTCGTTTGATAAAATGGATATTTATAGGGCCTAATGTAAGGTATCTCAGCTCCTGGTTTCAGTGTGACAGCATGGTCTTGCTCTCTTACTGGTGGTAACCCAGGTGGCAATTCAAAAACATCATCAAATTCACCCAACACTGCTTCCACTCCTTGCATTTCATGACTCTGTGTCCATTTGATTTGTGTCACTGACCTGCTGCAAATAGAAGCCTACCCCATCATCTTGGAGAGCTTTTAACGTAGCTTTCCATGATGCTTGTCCTGTGCACAGTGCTGGTTCTCCTTCATTCCATCTGAGACATAAATTCCTGAAGTTAGCCTCAATATTCCCCAAACTAGTTAACCAATCCATCCCTAACACCAAGTCAGTTCCCCCAAGCTCCATAATAAAGAAATTCTGTTTGAATTCCACCCCCTGTACCTTGAATTCCAAGTTGTCACACACCCCCTTATTTCTCACTTGCTCCCCTGTACCCACCTCCAAAACATACACTGGAGTTTCAGCAACATCAAGCTCCAACTCAGAGATCAACCTAGCATCTATGAAACTGCTGGTAGCCCCAGAATCAATCAAGGTTATAACTCTCCTCCCTTTGATCACCACCCACACCTTAAATGATTTGTTGGTGATCAATCCTTCCTTGCTATGTAAGGAAAGTTGCAGAGTTTTAACTCCTCTACAATCTCCTCTGGCACTTCCAATTCTTCTTCATCATCACTGTCACCTCCTTCACATAGCATCAACCTCATATGCTTCATTTTGCAAATATGGCCCTTACCCCAACTGTCACCACACTTGAAACACAACCCCTTCTTACTCCTCTCCTCCAACTCAGCTTGACTGAGCCTCCTCCCTTTAAATGTTTCTCCACTCTTCTCATTCCCCTTCACAACATTATTATTGTTTGTGGGAGGAACACCCTTCTGATCTTTACTAAGTTCCCAAGAGCCACGGAGCTTAGAATTATAAGTACTCCCTCTTACTTCTCCTCTATCTTTCCCAACTCCATTCCTTCCAATAAGAGCCTGGTTCTTCTCCTCAATCAACAGAGCACGATCCATCAACTCGTCTAAATCATCCAAGTCATACATCTTCAATTCAGCTTGGATTTCGTCCTTGAGGCCATTTAAGAAGATGCTCGCAAGCATCACGCGTTCTTCTGGCTTCAACGACGTCGCATGCTTCTCAAATCGGTCACGAAACGCCATTACGGTGGTATCTTGCCTCAATTTCAGTAACGGACCCATCGGGTTATGTAACGAACCCGGGTCGAATCTGCGAAGCGCCGCAGTCTGGAATTCACCCCACGTGCGCAATGGAGCTTGAACTTCCCACCATTGAAACCAATTAAGTGCGCGATCCTCGAGGGCGATCACCACCGCATTGAATTTCTCAGATTCCTTCACCTCGTTAACCCGGAAATAGCGCTCGACCTGGATCAACCATCCTCGCACGCCGTCACCATTGAACACAGGGATTTCCAACTTACGCCTTCCTCCTCTCTGTTGAAGTGCGAAACCCTCAGAATCATCCTTCGCTCCAGTCACAATACTAGCTCCCGGTGAGTGTTCACCTTCGCTACCCACAGTGACCTGTTTCTGCTTCGCCATTCCCAGCAGAGTTGCGTTCATGGACTCAAGCTGCTCCAACACCTTCGTCATTGTTCCTTCTAGTCCCCCAACTCGCAATTCAACACCATCCATGCGCGTTTCCATTGTGCTCCTCGTCGCTACCATCAACGGCACCAGAATCGGTGTTTTGATACCAAATTGATAGAACAGGACACAAATAGTGAAAATGGATTCTGCTTACGCAGCAGAATCAGTATATTTGATTAATATGGTGAATATTCAGTAGGATTCAGTGTGAATCCCACTGTGAATACAAGGAAAAATTGGAAAACGAAAATGAAAATGTCCAGGCACTTACAGAGGCCTTATCTCTCCCAATAGCCTAAGCCAAAATCCAGTCCCCCCTCTCTAACAAACTATCTCAGCATATATTCCCTCCACTATTCTCTCTCCTCACACCATCTGCACCTGGCCACGTCAGCCAGTGCACTCACTCCCACGATTACAAATGATTAGTTAGTTAGGTGAGCCTTGCTCCCCTACAACATGACTCACCTTAACTCCCCTACTCCCCCTTTTCTTTTTATATACAATTCCAAATTTGTCCCCACCAAACCTATCAGTATCATACTGTTAAAATGGTTCATAATAAAACACGTTCTTGTGAAAATAATGAGAAAATGAGAATAAACATAAGACAACTAAGCAAAACACTAAAAAGGAACTAAGCAAAGCTAATGCAAGAACACTAATGGTTTATGTCAATCCTTAGCCACCAAAGAGAGGGAAGAAAGTATCTATAAGTTTGTTACAAGTAGGGAAAGAAATACAAGAAACGCGAACAAGGTGAGTTGTAGTAACTACTAAGGATCATGAGGGTTGTGGCTACAATTTACAATTAAAATTAATGATATCAAGGTATGATGGAAGATTTATTTTCATAAACCTTTAAATAAAGGACATGTATTCTTTGAATTTTGGTAGACTTCACACTAAAAGATGATGAAAATTACTTATACCACTACTAAAGAATGAGGTTAGAAAACAATGAATAAAATGACTAATGGCGAGACAGTTTGACAGAAAGACATAAGATGACTCACAAAGTTGTTCAATGATATTATGAGATCTAAGAGAATGCTTGATGAATGGAGAAGAAATACTTTAATTCCTATATTTAAGAACAACAGTGATATACAAAACTGCAAAATTTATAGAAGGATTAAACTTAGGAGTACATCGAAGATTTGAGAAGCATAAGCACTAGTAATTAAAGATATAAGCAGGCCACAACTAGTTTAAGAAGTTGAGAACAGTGGGCAGGAGTACAAAAATGCTCTGTATACCTATTTGGTAGGAGTAGGACCAAAGGTTAACTTGGCACTTATATTTTAATCTTGGTTCTAGACGTGCATATTGAACATATCCAAACGACAATGCCACAATGCTCTTTTTTTTAGGATAAAGTAGTCCTAGACTCCTAGTTGGAAACTTGAGTAGAAATTGGAAAAAATAGTTATAGTTTAGGTGACATGTCTTGGAAACACATGGCTTGCGCCTGAGTAAAAAATAAAATAATATATGAAATGCAAGTTTAGCAGGTGAAAACCGTAGAGCATACAATATCACAGTCCCACTATACAAAATGGGATTGGGAGGGAGGTAGAGGTAGATCCATAGATGTCAACTGTAGGATCCAAGCAAGATGGGTGAATTAGAGAAATGCTTCAAGTGGGATATGTGATGTAAAGTACCACTAAAGCTTAGAGGAGAGACCGAATAGCTATAAGACCTACAATATTGTATGAGACTGAATATTGGGAAGTAAAGAACCAACCAGAAAGTAAACTTAGCATCGTAGTGATGAAAGTGTTATATGGATGAGTGGTTAAACAACATAATATCTGATTAATAAAACATTTATTGGTAGAAAAATAGGGTAGTTTGCATCCGAGAAAAATGGAAAATCTCATGTGGTTTAGTCATGTGTGAAGAAGATGCATAGAAGCATCGGAAAGGAGGGTTGACCAAATGGGGGATAGCCCAATAGAGGCAGAGGGAAATTAAAAAAAAACTATAGGCCAAACTACATAGAGGCTTGGAGATAAACAGTTTATCTTTAAACTTAATACATAAGAAGAAATTGTGGTGTTGTCCGATCTTTGTATTATATACTCCTAGTATTGTTGCTCTAGTATAAATGCATTCTTTAAGATTGGTGTTTGACCGACTTTCATGATCTTATTTATCAGAAAAGCATTTTGTAGTTGTGAAAACATCAGCTCCCTCGTCCCTATGTGTTTTCTCTTGTGCTCTCTTTATGCTGTGTGTTTTCTTGTGTAACAGGATGTGCTATGCTAAGTATTTATTTCTTTTATTGAGCAGTCGAACTATAATCAAATTTCTTAACAAACTGTTCTGATGCAGACCGGCAATCATTTCTGAACACTAACAAGTGGATAGAGGAAGTACGTACAGAACGAGGCAGTGATGTTATTATCGTCCTGGTTGGAAACAAAACTGATCTTGTTGATAAAAGGTGAGCAGTGAGTCTGCCTGTCTGGCCAATGAGTATTTTTCTCTGGAGTTACATTCTTGACTAATTTGCTTACTTACTTGACATGTTTTCTCTTGAATTTTTTTCAAATAGTTTTTTCCCCACATTAGACACCTGTTTTTTATCTACTATCAGAATGGACTTTCCATACTATGTTTACAATAACTCGTTTGGTTTTCAAAAAAATTGGCATAAAAAAAGTTGTTAATTTATGTTCTGTTTAGGATGCTACGCTGAATTGGTTAATTAATAATTTAGTTATAAGTATTTGGTCATACGCATTTGGTTACAACCATTTTGTACGAGTGCTTTTTTTCCTTCACTTTACTTCTCTCATAATATTTTCTATATTTCTCTTCTCTCCTGTCACATATTTCTTAATACTAAATGATAATTTGATTTGTTAAACTTATAATGCCATTATATACTTAAACAGGCAAGTTTCGATAGAGGAAGGAGATGCTAAGTCTCGTGAGAGTGGAATCATGTTTATAGAAACCAGTGCAAAAGCAGGATTCAACATCAAGGTGAAAATTAGTGATTTCTATTTTTCATTTATCATGCTTCTGAATATTGATGTCTGTGATCTAAACGTATCAATCTGTAAAAACTTGGAATGATTCCCTGCTGCCGTTATATAAAAAGTACACCATTCATCAAATTCATGGACAACTATCTTTCAAGCATGTATTTGGAAAGAACAGTCTCCATGGTGGTGCCGTGCGGTCACTAAGAAGCTACCTCTTGGAGACCGACAGTTACATCTCACTGCATTTCCAAACATGCCACAGCTTTATCTTCTTTCATATGTTTTGCTTTTGTATCTGTTTGTTGTGTTCATATTATCACAAGTGAATCCAAAATTGCAGCCTTTATTTCGCAAGATTGCTTCAGCCTTGCCAGGGATGGAAACTCTTTCTTCAACAAAGCAAGACGACATGGTTGATGTAAATTTAAAATCCACCGCAAGTTCATCACAGACCGACAAGCAAGGAGGAGGTTGCTCGTGCTAAAGAAAAGCGGTTCTCAACAAAGTCAATACAAGTCTTTTCAATTGCAACAATTACTGGATTGGCTACTAAAATGGAAAGATGAACCTAGGCTAAACAAGCTTTTGTACCAATGCTCTTTAGTTTGGTAGGGGGTTGTAGGAGTCGTTTTGATGTATGACAAAAGAGATTTATAATGATTTATATTGTTTTTTATCATACAAGCCCCTCGATGTAAGAATGAAGATAATAAACTGACATAAAAAACTCATCAGCCAGTTGCATAGAGGAGGCCTAGTCCGTTTCTGTCGTATTATGTTAAGACAAGATTTCAACAATCAAACTCGTCGAAAGCATTTAAAAACAGAATGACATCAATGCTTAATTCCAGAGACGGTGTTTGTTCTGACGTAATACAGTTTTGCTAAACAGAATTTTGGTATTTGACAAATCATAATGACATCCATAGTTGACTCTAAGCGGTAGTGAAAATATGATCGAAATCACTTCGAAACGTTTAGACCTTTCTGCTCCTGGCTCCAATTAAAGGTCCTTTTTTGGTACATTTCCATTTGATGGGCCTAGTTTGACTCTACGCTGAATCATTATCATTAGATTGTAAAGGTATATGATTTGGCGGGAAATCAGAATTTTGGTTTTCCATAAAGATATCGTCGGTTTCATCTCAATAGCTTCCATGATTGACTGTGAAGAATGGGGAAAACTCACTCCAGAATGTTTGGACCTTCCTGCACTTGGCTCCAATTAACTGTCTTTTTTGGTACATTTTCATTTCATGGTCCTGGTTTGACTCTGGCCTGAAGCATTAGATTGTATTTGTATTATGATTTGGGGGGTAATTTAATAAATTACAGAGGGGATTTTAGGACAAACGTAATCTACATTTTGCGCTGAATAGCATTTCCCAATATCTTCAACAGCAACTCTATTACAATTCAATAACATGTTTAAATTAAACAAATACAGAAACTAAGAAGTGTACACTTAAGCAAATGGCGGGGAAGATTGATTGGATCTTTAAATAAGAACAAACCCATCAGCCCTCTGCCTGACCCTCAATGTCAGATATATCAATACCAATGTTCCCAAACTTGACCTGCAGGGTAATTGATCCATGAAGTGAATTGGTTAAATCTAGAATAGTAAGAAAAACACAACTTGAACAAAGTATTAAAAAAAGTTCACAAAGATAGACCCTAAAAAACTTGGCCAAGAGTTAGTCAGTTTTAGTTTTGAAGAGTCGTGATTCATGAGTCCTCCACATTCAGGGCAAGTCACATACAAAATGAAGCTCAGAGCATCTAACTTTTATAATTGTCTTATATGTATCCTGTCTTGTCTTGGACAAAGGACTACGTACATTATTTGCCATAGCATAAGCATAGAAATCGTAACACCTGAAACATGATTTCACGAGATATGCAAATGCAATGCAGAACAACAATTCACCCTTTGTATATCATTTATCAGGTCTCAAAATAATAAGCATACATTCACAACAAAACCAACCATGTTGACCTTTAATGCCATAACTATGGATAATATTAGCAAGTTAACATCAAGCTTTCTGTTGTCTACATGAATTTACATAAAACATAATAAAAAAGGTTAGATGGATTATGAATTCTTTATTTTCTTACTGAAGCATTTCAGTTGTCTAATCTAATATATTATGAGAATAAGAATATATATGCTATGCAACAAATTTATTTTGTTATAATCACGAAAAATATTAATTATAATAGAAAATACATGCAATACTTTACCTTGAAAAATGAAATGTTCCCACGAAACAACTAAAGTTTTAGCATTAAAGGACAAGCTTATTGCATGGACTTGATCATTATACATAAATTATCATTCAATCAATCTATCATATTATATAGTTGTATTTTGTTTTTGTAACTGTTTTGTTTGTAAAAGGAAGCATTATCTATTTTCTTACAAGTTTTCTTCTCATATGAATATTTTTGTTAAGGCTAGGCTAAGCACACAGGTCAAGTTACTACAATAAAGTCAGATAGACAAATAACTCAGATAGACAAATAACTAAGACTTTGACAAAATGTATGTTGTTATGTCCATAGTTATGAATCTTTTTTTTTTGGTCAATTCATAGTTATGAATCTATGTCAAATGTTACTGTTCAATCTGCTGGAACTTACAATATTGAAAACAGAAGAGCGACTTTTCTGGAATCAAACGAGGTAGAGCGCTTATATCTTCTCCATTTGTTACTTGGCAGGTCATGTAACTTCTCAGTGACTGGTTTATCTGTTAATTTACAAAATATGAAAATTAAAAATGTATCTAAATCCCCAACCTACTGGGTTCTAGACACAAAATTACAAGTCCAAGTCCAATGAAAGAAGAGGGCAATTGGTTGTTTAATTATGACAAAATGAATTCTAGTTCTAGATAAAAGATAAGGAAATATCATAATATACTATGTCAGATTATGAAGTCTTCTCAATTTGAATTTTGAATGGAGGATACCCTTATTTTCAAGTTCAAAACCTTTTCTATTCTTAACTAATAGTATGTCCTATGTTTTTCCAATTGCACAAGGCAATGCCTGAACAAAACCCAGTTATCTTTTACCAATATGCTTTAGAGATGGCAAGCAACCCTGAAATCTTCGTACTGATTTACAGGACCAGTCAGAATCGTCTAATTGGCTAAACATTGTATTTTGAATGACAGAATTGGAGGTTATCTATTCCGCATTATGTGAGAGGATATATCTATCAATGATTCTAATGCTATAAGCAATTAAGCATATATTTATCATGTCAAGCCACCTGTTTGTATCTGGCAGGACATTATTTCCTTCTACTCTAAGCTGCTTGCAGAGAATCAGTATCTCCTAACTATCTAATTGGTTTCAATAAAAAAACCCACATATACTTTTTTTAATTGAAAATTATTAAGATACCCATGCACGGCATAAATACCTCTTGGATTGCTGAGGTTCACCAGACTCTGGGTAAGTTTTGCCCCAGCTTTTAGACTTGATTCTCTCCATAGTACACTCTGCAATGTTGTAAAATATCAGTCCTCGTATCAGGAAACAGAGACATACACATACATGTATGTGTGTAAGAGTACCTTATCAACATTTAGTGAGAGCTATCTATCACATATCATAAAGAGCATCAGTCAAGAAGATGTGCTTATGAGACTTACTGTTGGTGAGTTCCCAGTTTTAAAACTTTCAACTCCCTCTTCATAGGACTCAGGTGAAACCAAATTTCCATTTACATTAGGTATATCAATTATGCACTGGGAATACATATCTTCGCTCTTCATTTCAAAATCAACGCAGTTTTGGCAATCTATGTGAGCATCTAAACACATTGCACCTTGAGCTTGATTAGGAACCTCTACAACGCTTAAGAAAGCTAGTGGTGGACCACAGTTTGCATTTTGACCTTCCTCGGGCACCACTGAAATACTATAAACATCTTGAGCCTGCAAAAATCGGAAGGACACCAGTTTCAAAAACATATGTTGAGCTATGTCCAAGGAACCGCTTATGAAACATAATTGGTGAAGTGATTAAAATATGAAAGGAAGTCCAAATAAGAACCCCTGAATAAACATTCAATTTGAGTTTATACTGTTCCTATGGTCCTTTTTGACAGTTCCAAAAAAGGATCCTCAGTGAATTGCATTTGAAGATGCCATTTGATCCAAAAGAACAAGTTGACCAGCAAATCCAAAACTAAATTGAAACTCAAGTCAAAACAGTTCCCCCCCACCCCCTAATCAGAATGATACATGACTTATGATTACATGCAAACACTGTGTCTCCTCAATCATGTGGGTTCTAATCGTCAGTAACACAAACTGTTAAAATGTACTACTAGAAGACATAACCGATTGGGGAAAAGGATCCCCTACCTTTTCTGTTCGAACCTCAACTGCCTTTCAGCCACAACAATGTGCAATGCACTAGATTAACAAATTAAAAGAAAAAAAGAGTTAGATCCATGTATGAAAAGAAGAACTAACATGCAAATCATGCAATCCTGCTGGAAGTGAAGCTTCTTCAACCAGAATCGGTCGTTTATCTGAAAAGCAGAAACAAATTAAAAAAAAAAGAGGAAATAAGTCAGCTCAAAGAGCCATAAATACTAAAGCTGTTTCCACAACTTGCAACATTAAGCAATGTAATTTAATACTACAACTCAAATTACCTAGAGGAAACTGCCGGTTAAGGTCATCAACACTTGGTTTATTTAACTTCAAAAACGAACAACCAACTGGTACATTTCTATTCCCCTCTAGAAACTCTTGAATTTGAAGTTCTTTCTGCAACAAAACCACAAAGTCAAGTTATATTTCAAAAAAGAAAATAGAAAAATAAAAAAAACTGGATCGCAATTAAGAATACATTAAACAATGCGAATCATCAATTAACCAAGACTTCAAGCTTTTAGAGTGAGAACTGAGAACTTTCAACCTAACGCGATCCAAAAACTGTACTCAATCCATGCATCTTATGCAACACTCTGAATAAATCAACTTGAATTTTAAGCTGTAAAGTGTAAACTAATTAATGCAAAGCTAGAACTAAATCGTGTGGTTTCATTTCCACACACATGACTCTCGTTGAGAAAATTTCCACCTGTTTTTTTCTTTCAATCAAAGCATTTCGCGTAAACGTTGATTTCTAAACTTGCAACGCAACTTGTTCGCAAGTTGAGGAAAAGAAAACTCAACTTGAGATTCAGATTCGGTTGAAAGAAACGTCACGGAAATGCGACTATGAGAGAGAGAGAGAGAGAGAGAGAGAGAGAGAGAGAGAGATAAGTAGCACCGAAATGAGGTTGAAAATTGAAATTGAAGTTAGCGATGGAGACGAAGAATGTTGTTACCTGGCAGGAGGAGGAATCGATGGCCATTGTCATGGCTTGGCACGTGACGTGAACGGTTCTTCTTTAAGAAAAAGGTGAAAAGAAAAACAAAGTGAAACGAAACGCAACGCAACGCAAGTACGCAACGCAACGCGACAGAGATGGCCGCGGGATTTGAACGTTACATGATCGGAGTAGCAGTGAAGAGGTGGTGAAGTGGAGGCTCTCTTTCTCTAGTTTGTTTTAGTTTTTACTAACTACACCTATACTAGCTCTTAAATACGACGTCGTCGATCACGACAAACCCTTTTATTTGGTCCGTGACTATAAGTCTATATAACCTTCACTTTCAGCTTCTTTTTCTTGCAACAAAACTAGTTATAGCATTAATATTTTGGTATCTCAATTTATATATGTGTCGTGTCCCATGAGTTATTTAGGGGTTAATTTTTTAAAATATTTATTTATTTTTATTCATTTAAGAATTGGTTCCTTTGTTATACCAACCGACAAAAACAATATGCTACCTCCAGTCTTTTTTAATAAAAAATAAAGGCTAAATTATAGTTTTGATCCCCCTATTTTCACAAATTCGGATATTTGGTCCTCCTATTTTAAAACTCAGACATTTAGTCCCCCTATTTTAAAATCCCCAAGACATTTAGTCCAAAAGGGGGGTTTTTCAATTTTTTTGGCTAATCTGGATGCATTACACAAAAAAAAGGCTGGGGTGGCTTTCATTAAATAACGTGGCACTTGACGTAAGCGTCACACGTGACTGCCACGTCATTTAATGATACCACATGTACTTGCCACCTCATTACTTATTTAATAAAATATTAAAATTAAAAACAAATTAAAAAAACTATAATTAGATTAAACTAAAATTAAAGAGTAAAGACCCAAATTGGTCCTTGACAAGTTTTTCGTGGGACGAATTTGTCCCTCACAATTTTTTCGGGACACATTGGTCCCTGACAATTCTAAAATGGGACACGTTAGTCCCTCCATCCATTTTGACGTTACCAGCACAGTAAACGTGTCCTAAGTGGCACGTTAAGTGCCACGTGTCATGTTAACTGCCACGTTTATTTTGGGACAAATAAATCCCCGACTTTACAAATTTGAAAATGGGACAAATCAGTCCCTGACTTTTTTGAAAATGGGACAAATCACCCCTCCCCCCTCCGTTCCACTGTTCACCCCTCCCCCCACCGTGAACCCCTCCCCCCAAATCTGGAACCCATCTCTCTCTCCTCACTCACGTTAAATCTGGAACTCATCCCTCTCTCTCCTCCTCTCCATCTCCTTCTCACTCTCGCAGATCGCACCCCCCCTCTCACCACCGCCTCTCGTAGATCTCGCTCTCCCCTCTCACCACCGTAAGCCATCACTTACCAAACCCTCACCGTAGGAACGAAAGGGATAGAAGAGAGGAGGAGAAGAAGAGAGGAGGGAGAGCGACGAGAGAGGGAACGGCGAGATGCGAAGAGAGAGAGGGAGGAGGATCGGTGAGGGGAGAACGAACCAGAGAGGGAGGGGAGAGGGGAGAGCGAACCAGAGAGGGGGGCTGTGAGAGAGAGCTGTGAGAGAGAAGGATTGGTGAGGGGGGTGGAACCTTCGTTGATTCGGGATTTGGAGGTTTGGAGGTAGAAGACGATGAATAGTAACAGAGGACTGGTTCGTCTCTTTTTTAAATTGTCAAGGACCGATTCGTCCCTTTTTTATATCTAACGTGACACGTGGCACTTAACGTGCCACGTAGGACACGTTTACTGTGCTGGTAACGTCAAAATGGATGGAGGGACTAACGTGTCCCGTTTTGGAATTGTCAGGGACCAATGTGTCCTGAAAAAATTGTGAGGGACGAATTCGTCCCACGGAAAATTTGTCAAGGACCAATTTGGGCCTTTACTCAAAATTAAAAACATTGTCTTCTTCCGCATTTGTTCCTTTCCATCGTCCCTTTTCTTCTCCTCTTCCTCTTCATTTCTTCTTCTTTCCATCAAGCAACAACATCAGAAGACATACAAAAAATATTTTCTTCTTCTCAAATAAACCAATAAATCAAACCCTATTGTTTCTTCTTCTTCTCAGAGAATAGGACGGCGAGGAGTGAGTAATGCGATTCTCGCCGCCGATGACGAGTTCGCAGGCGGCGACGCAGAGAACGGGACGGCGAGGAGAGAGTAACGCATGGCTTCGTGAACCTTGAAGAGATAGAAGTTTGGAACCTGTTTTTGTGGGATCTGGATCTATGACATGAAGGAACCTTTCATAATCCAGTCACTGTTTTTCATATTCTTCTTCGCCGTTCTCCTTAGTCATCCCAAATCCGTCAACAACCCATCATTCTCTTCATTCCCTCAAACCCAGATTTACTGTTTTTCAGATATGGAAAAATAGAATATTTCGAGGAGAGGAAGCGCTGAGAGAAATATGGGAACTAGAGGAGAGGGAGCGCTGAGAGAGATGGGAAACAGAGGAGATACAGATCAGGGTTTTTTTTGAAGAAGATGAAGTAGAGGGTGAGAGATCTAGGTTTTTTTTGAAGAAGATCTAGACCGATGGATATGTAATCTAACGAGGGATGAATATGGTGTTTTGAGAAGAATTGGAAATGATTTTAGTTTTGGGTTTGATTTTAGTTCTGCAAACATTTTGATTTTGACGATTCTGTTGGAAATGAGCGATTTTGTTGATTTTGATTTTAGTTGTGCAAACATTTTGATTTTGATGCTAGTGGAAATGTTTCTGGAAATGACGTTACTTTGATTTTAGTGAAAGAGAAGGGGAATTATTTTCGTTCTTTTCATTTTAAGTTTAATTTTAATATTTTAGTTATTATAAATATTATTATCTGATGTGGCAATACACATGTGGCATCATTAAATGATGTGTGCAAGCTGAGTCAGCTGCCACGTTATTTAATGAGTGTCACGTCAGCCCCCTTTTTTTTGAATGACAAATCAGCCAAAAAAACCTGAAAATCCCTCTTTGGACTAAATGTTCTGAGTTTTTTAAAATTGGGGGACTAAATGTCTGAGTTTTAAAATAGGGAGACAAAATGTCTGAATTTTTGAAACTAGGGGGACCAAAACTATAATTTAGCCAAAAATAGTATTTTTTTTGCCAATTTAAGTAGTGAATAATCAAATGAAATTGCGAATCGGTGGAATAAATTGGAGTCAGTCTTTACTTACCTTCCGCTCGAACTCCACATTATTCAGACTCCTTTTCCCCGAACACCGGAGCAAGACAGGAAAAATGAAATTCGAGTTAATACTTACTTAGGAGGCTTTTCTTTCTTTTTCTTTTTCTTTTTTCTTTTACAAAAGGAGGCTTTTCTTATTAAGTTGAGAAATAAATATCTACATCCCACAATTGACATTAAAATCGATTATTTCATTTTTTTTGTTACCGTGTTTTTGATGCGCAAGTCGGTGACTAATCTACGTCGGGGAACATGACTGACCACATGTAAACCAGGCTTTGTCGGTCCGTGTAGTTCTCCCCTCCCAACAGAGTTTTTGTCACACACAAGATTCGAACCCGATGTGAGATCTGAGCCCAATTACCACTCGGACCAACCCTTGTTAATGATTTAATAAGGTAAATTATTTAACTTTTTTCAAAAGTATTATTTTTATTAAATAATGATTTATACTCTTAATTAATTACACTATCAAAATAATAGACAATGTAGCTGGCCATAGATATCCAGCTTTGCCAATTCTTGTAGTTCTTTCCTCCCAACGGAATTTTTGATACACCGAAAATTCAAATTCAGACCTTGGATGGGATCTAAGCTCGATTACGACATTTTTTTTTCTTAATTGCGATTCGCATTTTGTACTTTGAATCGAAGGCAGTACAAAATGAAAGGGCAAAATTGGTGCATGGGTTTTTTTTTTAGATAAGCAAAAAATTCATTGAAGGGAGCACAAGTGGTGCCCAACCCTTACAATGGAGATATAGGAAAGGAGGAGGGCCTCCTTAAAACCTCCCTGAGCCAAAACCCAATGGGAAAAAGACTCGGGAAGGAAAAAGAGTACCTCGTACAACCTGCACCACAGTGGGAAAACAACAACCTAGCCCACTCTTTCTCCCCCTGCTAGATTACAGATTGTTAAGAAATGTAAGTGGGTTAGACCACCACATAGATACAGGCAAAGATGAATTACAGTTGAGTTTATAAAGACACCAACTCCAAGATAAGTTATTGATCCGGTTAACAACCCACTCTATATTTGGTTCCTCCTCTTTGAATATGACTCCGTTCCTAGCTAGCCAAATGCTCCAACAAGTAGTTAACCAGAAGAGATGTTTCACCCGCTTTGCTTTCTTCCCTGTACACCACTGGCCACAATTACTAAAGAAATCCTCTACACCCAGAGAGACATCCACGTCAACACCTAGCCAAGTACCAACAATATGCCAAACAGAACGCGCAAAACCACAAGTGATGACAAAATGTTCGAAAGACTCGCGAGAGGAATTACAAAACGAACAACCAACTTCTAGCTCGGAGTGGATGACGTTCCTGTGCAACAGCTGCTCACGCACTGGTAAGGAATCTAACAGTAACCTCCACCCGAAGACTACAACCTTCGAAGGGAAAATAGATTTCCATAGTCCCCCTAATAAGTGCTGATGGTTCGAAATGTTGGAAGATATGTCACTACAAGATAGCTGATGATAAAAAGATTTTACCGTGAAACTCTTGGAAGTATCATGTGGCCATAGCCATGCGTCTTTCCTTCCTCTAGTCGGCTTAACTGACTGTAAAATGCTGTCCAAAATTTGGCCTTCAGCCACCCGAACCGAATCCGTGTGATGCTGCCACGGTGTAGACCACACCAAAACTTCACCATTCCAAGCACCCAAGTCAGCCACCAAGAGCTGCTGCTGCCCTTCCCCATCACATAACAGCGGAAAAACTTTGAATAGCGGCTCTATGCCTAGCCATTGATCCTTCCAAAAATTAATGGAGGTTTCGTCACCAAGCCCCCTTTTAATACATCACGCGAACCTTCGCCGTTCCTCAAGATTGTCATCCAACTTTACCAAGTCTCTCCACCAAATCGATCCCGAGTTTCGGCTAGATATACCTTCAGCCGAGTTATGAACAAAAGTAGTAGCATTGTCCCCATAACGATGTCTCAACAAACGGCTCCAGCAGACATTAGTATCCGTCAAAGCCCGCCATTTCCACTTAGATAACAAAGAAATATTGAATAACTCGAGGTTTTTAATACCAAGGCCGCCATCCTTTTTTGCTTTGCAAACTTTATCCCAAGCAACCCAACACATTCCCTTGTCTCCTTCTTTGATACCCCAAAGGAAATCCCTTTGAATTTTGATCATCTTCTTAATCACCACTTTGGGAGCTTTATAGAATGATAGCATGAATAGAGGGATGCTATTCAAGACGGAGTTGATGAGAGCAACCCGACCACCGATCGACAAGAAACGACCCTTCCACAAAGCCAAGCATTTTCTAAGCGCAGCAAGAATGGGGCTCCAAGTACTTCCCGTCTAGGATTTGCACCAATCGGAATACCCAAAAACTTGAACGGTAAAGCTTCCGTTCTACAATAAAGGAAGACGCCAGCTCTTTCCAAAAAAATCAGTCGGGGTGTTGATGCCAATTAACTTACTTTTATGGAAATTAACCTTCAAACCGGACACTAATTCGAAAGCACGAAGTAAAGACTTTATACTCCAACGATTTTCCTACGTGGCCTTGCCCAACAACATTGTGTCATCCGCGAATTGTTGAATAGAAAACCGTACCTCATTAGAAATGGTAAAATTTTGAAAGGAACCAATCTCCACCGCTTTCCGCATTAATCCCGACAATCCTTCAGCAACGATTAGAAAGAGGAAAGGTGACAAAGGGTCTCATTGCCTCAACCCCCTATGTGCTTTGAAGTCGTGAGTAGGGCTACCATTCACAAGAACCGACATGGAGCTATTGCACACACAAGATTTTATCCACGAAATCCATCTTTGGGGGAAACCCATACGCTGTAATATGTAGACCAAGAAGCCCCAAGAGATGGAGTCATAAGCTTACTCAAAATCTACCTTAAACAACAAGCACTCTTCCTTACCCCTCTTTGCAAAATCCACCAATTCGTTAACAATAGCGACCCCGTCAAGGATTTGTCTTCCCCCTATGAATGCTGATTGGTGGTTGGAGATTATGCTAGACACCACTTTCTTAAAACGGTTTGCTAATACTTTGGCCAAAATTTTATAGAGGCAACCAATCAAGCAAATAGGCCTGAACTCACCTAAACCTTGAGGGTCCGTTTTTGAAACCAAGACTATGAAAGACGCTCGCTTTGGGAAGAAAAGCATTCTTTGAGCGAGATTAACAAAGTTTAGTAGTAGGTGTTTGTTGGGACTTGGGAAGGGATGCGATGCATGTGACTATGAACAGAAGGAAGAGGGTGCGAACTGCGAAGTGTGTGACCGGGAAGAAGAGGAAAAGTTGCCTTCGATGCCACGGACAACGAGACAAAAGTCAGTAAAGGAGAGTCACGGGTTTGTAAAGTCATTGATCTTTTTATAATGCTTAATTTTGTTTTGAAATCCCGATTCAACCTAAACTTCATTTTTTTATTATTATTTTTACCTAATTATTTTTAGAGAAATCTATACTTCTTCTGACTTCACGTGTCTACAACACATATATGAGAATCTTGTAAAAAAAAACACATATATGAGAAAAAAATAAAAAAATTGGAAAATAATTTTGGGCATGTGAACTAACAGTAATTGTAATTAACTTTTTCAAGTTTATAACAAAAGTCTAAAAAATTCCAACCCCAATATTTTAAAATTTTCAATACTCCTTTGGTAATTGGTATTGACATGTGCCTCGTAGGAACGATAAGGGTAAATTTGTCAAGGTCAATACCAATTGGTTCACAAGGATGCTGTTAACTCGAGAAGTGGAAACAACATGTGTCTTGGAAGGAAGTAAGTAATGCAAAGACTAGTGAGAGGACGACTCTTTGGGGAAATATTTTGTATCTTTTAAGAGGGAGAAAGTTACAACAACGTCTTTAGTTTTATTACTCCTTCCTTCCGTATAAAGCAATTTTTTATTTTTACTTGTTCCAAAATATAAGATTATTTATAATTTTTTAGATACATTTATTATTATTTTTCAAATATATCCTTATCAATAATACTCCCTCCGTTATAGAATATAAACAAAAATAGGTCAACGAAACTTGATTTATTTGGTCCATATTTTGAATCAGATACATCAACTTTCGTTGACCCATTTTTGCTTATATTGTGTAACGGAGGGAGTACTAAATTTTGTTGATATATGAAAAGTTAACATTGAATGTTTAGGGTAATTTGGTAATAGTCATACAAAATTTTAACATATTAATTATACTACAAACTTTTCTTAATAGTTGTGAAAAGTGCAATGGAACCTTATATTATTGAGCACTATTCTTAATAACTGTGAAAAGTGCAATAGTGCTCCCAAGTTTGATTCCGCATTAACAAACTCGTTATTGGCATGTACGAAATTTGCTTCCTAGCACGAACAGATATTAGTGTTTCGCTAAAAGCATTGAGATACTCAGTAGCCCAGCAATAGTCCGGAAAAAAAAATACCCCATAAAATCTCTTCTTTCAACAAATTCTCCAAATTCATTTTCCAAAATGTTTTAAGTCAAAAGTATTTTAATTTTATCCATAATTACCTTATCCTCAAAAATTATTTCATCCAAACATAACTAGTAGGACAGAATTTTTTTTTATGTGATTGGACTTGGACAGGTTAACTCCTTTGTTATGTGTACGTGCGTTGTTGAATAATCAAATGCTGTGAGAAATATGGTGGGGAAAATAATTATGAGGAGATATGAGACAGTGAGACAGCCGACAGGGTGTTTAACTTTTTAAGGTGGATGATGATGTGGCGGTGGTTCCACCGGCAGAGATTGATGATGCACCATTGCACCGCTATGATATCTTGGTTCATTCTATAAATTTGTTATCATTTATAACTTGGCCCATTCCACCTCTCTATGATTCTATGCATAGTATTATTATAAATTATCTCCATAAAAACCACCTCTTGCTATGAACAGTACAATTCGCGGCCTATAAAAGAAATGCAATTAAGAAGGAAAATTTGGGTACTAACTACATACACCAAGCTTCAAGTTAATCAAGGATGTAGACACATTTTTTCTTTAGATTGTGATGTGTCGAGCTACATGATACGATGAGAATAGTTTTAGCAAGGCATGCTTGTCAAGTGCCGGTTGTGTTTACAAATTGAATTGGATATTAGATTGAGACTTCCTTTAAGTAATCAAAAAACTTCATCCTTAAGTCCGACCTTTATTAGTGCAAGAGAGTGAATATCTGCAAAGATACTATACAGTACACTCAAATAAGTGCGTGTTTTTTTTAGCATAAGACTACGAAGACACTCTAACACTCAAATAAGGCCAAATAAGCGTGTTTTAGCTCAAGAGAAGGGAACATAAATTATATGTGCACCATTCTCTTCTCTCCCTATGAATATGAATAGAGAAGCTCCTCACTCTAATTGGTGCAATTTTGATTAAGAGGACAACGTCGCTTGTAGATGTTGACTAGAGAGTTTTTTCCCCCTTTTCCAAGAAATGCAACTGATAGCTTATGGGCTAACATGTGCTACGAATCTCTAGATTTTGTGAGAGTCTATTACATTATTGTTCGTATTATTAATACATGTTTTTCATATTTTGGAACGGTCCAGATGATTAGGCCTGTACTTTTTCTTATATCGTACTCACTCTAAATTGATCAATATAGCCAAACCATTTAATTAAATTTTGTTCTAATAGCATTCAGAGAATGACCCGGTCCAGATTAGAACACCAATCAAATAGCACCTGATGGTAAAACCTTGAGGAGTATAATGGATGCCTTCCGCCACATGATGACAACTGAAGGCTTAATACAGGAGCAGTATATGTTCATGAATCATGTTTATAAGGAAAATAATTCATATATTCAACACAAAAAGGCATAGTTGTACCGTGTACGGGCTTTTGAACAACTGGAATCGGGCCCATTAGAATTTATTTTGGAACCATACTAGGGTCCGTCTTTTCCTACATTATTTGCTACTCACTCGACACCCCCAAAGCCTGCGAAATGACCAATATGACATTAATGAAGCATGTGCTCCGTGTTTTTTTTTTTGGAATTTTTACCGATTCGGTTAGGGTCATCCGAAAACTTACGGATAGGCACACCCGAACCGGTATTTTTTTGAGACACACCCCTCTTTTACACTATTCAATTGACCTCAACTGAATTTTTTTGAGAGACCTCAACCGAATTCACTGGGTTTCCTTCATAAGAGTGTTTTTGATTTAAAAGTATTTTGGAGATTTAGAGGTGTAGACTAAGGGCTGTGGGATAAGTCTGGCCGATACAATTGTACCCGCTGGTGGTTGTACCGAAGTTACTATATATCCCACTTAGATGACAGCTTCCACTGAGATGTGATGTGAGTACGGGTCAATGCTCTGGCAACTTGTGTCAATGCTCCTTTTTTTTTTGAGAACCAGTATTTTACCCGTGCGTATGCACGGGTGATACTGTATGGTCGGTGTATTGTCATGAAGTCATAATAGTAATTTGGAAGATAATCATAAGTTGTGACCAATGTTCAAAATGTTTGATTTGAAATTCAAAGTGGAAAGAGATAGGTATTATGTCTTATAAGATCCAAATGAAAATTATATTGGGTCGAAGAAAATAAAGGAGATTGACAATCATAATTACATTGATCCATAATAATGTATTTGGACATTAGAGGTAAAATATGCATCCCCGCTGACACTCTCGTTTGCATACTCGTTGACCCTCCCGTTGGCACTCCCGTTGGCGCTCTCGTTACCTCTCTCGTTGTCACTCCTATTGCATCTCCCATTGTCAGTCTCTCGTTGTCGCTCCCGTTGCCACATGTTAACTCATATTATTCTATATGATTTAATATTAATTAAATCATATTCGTTTAATTATAAGTAAGTTGTTTTGTAAAGTTTGGTAGTGGCTAAAGTTGTATTTTTATAATTTTTAGTGGTTAAATTGATTGATTTTAATAGTTTTAATAAAGAGATTATAGTAAATAATAAATTTTAGATGGAGTAAAAATGAAGAAAAAAGAAAATAAGATTTTTTAAAATATGCATCCACGTTGGCGCTCTGTTGGCACTCTCCTTGCCTCTCTTGTTCCCACTCATGTTCTCGTTGTCGCTCTCGTTGTCGATTCTATTTTCAGTCTCGCATTGCCGCTCTCGTTGTGTTGTAAATTTTGTCTTTTAGCGGTGAATTTACTAAAATAGTTGTGTTGCAAAAAGTTAAAACAAAATCGGTATCTTTTTATAATATTAATAATGGAGTAAAAGGTAAAATATGCAGCCCCGTCGCTCTCGTTCCCTCTCTTGTTGGCACTCCCGTTGGCACTCTTGTTGGCGCTCTCATTCCCCCTCTTGTTGGCACTCCGGTTGCCGCTCTCGTTGCCGATCTCGTTGTCAGTCTCTCGTTGCCGCTCCCGTTGCCACATGTTTTCTCCTTTTTTCTATATGATTTAATATTACAATTGTTAGTGGTTAAATTGATTGATTTTATTTATTACATGAGAAATTTATTGATTTTAGTAGTTTTAATAGAGAGATTATAGTAAATAGTAAATTTTAAATTATTTAAGTATTGAGTGTGATATTAATTTAATAATTTATTTTTTTGAAATAAATAATTTTGAAACTATTGTTAGAGGTATGGTTTTTTTGACAATTGGTAGTAGTTAAATTGATTAATTTTAGTAGTTTGAGTAAATTATAGAAATAGTTAAAAAAATTATGTTTTTAGTAAAAAAAAACTAACAAAAAAGTGATTTTTTATGGAAAGAAAAACTGAAAAAAAAATTTAAAAAAAACAGAAAAAAGTTGGTTTTATAATTTGCTATTTTTTGTCCTTTTGCTGCGTCATCTGATTGCAGTTTTCAATCAGTTTTTTGTCTCTCACTTTTTTGTGCCTTTTTGTAATTTTTGGTAGGGGTTAAACTTTTTTTACAATTCTTTTTTTGACAATGGATAGTGGCTAATTGATTTATAGTGACTAATTATTTTATTAATTTTAGTAGTTTCAGTAGATTATAAAAATAGTGAAAATTGATTTATAGTGAGTAATTGTTTTTATAAAAATATTGACAACCGTTTTTTAAAAAAAAATTAAAAAAAACAGTGTATACGTTTTTTATTTTAAAAAATCAGTTTTTTTAAAAAAATTGAAATTAAAAAAAAAAACTGTATTGGTACTGTAGCGCGTCAGAAACGTCACTGTAGCGTACTGTAGAGTGACATAAGCGGTACTGTAGCGCGTCCGAAATGTCACTGTAGCGCACACTAGTGATACTGTAGCATTTGTCTTTATGTGGTGAATTGTCTATTTTGCCCCTAAATTGTGACAACTGTCAAAATTTGGTGATGTCTAAAAATGTAAATGTTCTAGCATATGTTTTGATTATACAGAAGGTAGATTTCAATGCTCCTGTTCTGTTCTCTACGGAGGATTACTTTCTACTCCCTTCTTCTCATATTATATGTCATTTTGGGTCATTTTAAACATATTAAGAAAAGTTTTTAATTTTGTATTGGAAAGAGAAATTGTGAGTTAGTTTACCAAATTAACCTTATTAATGATGACATTGGGAAGATAAATTAGTAGAGTTATGAAAGAGATATTATTAAAAAATGAAGGGTATTGTAGAAAAGAAATATTAATGTTTTATTAGAATTCTAAAAAATCATGTATTATGGGATACATTTTTTTAAAAGAAAGTCATATAATTATGGGACAGAGAGAGTAGTTTCTACCATATATATTGCATGTATCGCCTCTTTTTTGGTGTTTATAATACTCCCTCCCAGGGACGGATCCACCTTGCTCTAATTCGGGGCATTTTCCCCCACTTGAAAAGTTATTTTGCTTATAAATATATATAACAAATATATTTTGCCCCCATAAAAAATAAAGGGTCGTTCTCGTAACAAATTTTTTTAAATTAAATTTAGAAATTCATAAGAGATAAATAAAAAAGAGAATAAGTTGATACTAATTTAACCTTTTTAGCTAGGTAATTTGTAGAAATTTAGGTATTTTAAGATTTGTTTTCTTAATCAACTTGTGTATTTTGTAAAAAATTACAATATTTTTTTGAGAAAATATTAGAGGCTATTTCTTGCTCCCACTAGTAAAAACTTCTGGATCCGTCACTACTCCCTCCGTCTCATATTATATGTCATTTTGAGTCATTTTACACATATTATGAAAAGTAGTTAATTTTGTATGGAAAAGAGAAATTGTGAGTTAGTTTACCAAATTATACTTATTAATGATGACATTGGGAAGATAAATTAGAAGAGTTATGAAAGAGATATTATTAAATAATGAAAGTATGGTAGAAAAGAAATATTAATATTTCATTTGAATTCTAAAAAGTCATGTATTATGGGATAATTTTTTTTTGGCCATAAAGTCATGCATACACTATTGATCTAGTATAATGGGTGTTTGTTTTCTACGGTCAAAATACTCCAAATATGATGAGACCCACAGTCAACTGTCTAGAAGCTCTAATATAAAAAAAACTGTCTAGAAGCTCTAGATTTTAGCTTCTACATTAACGTACGTTTATATTAGACCCACCCTAAAAATAAACATGCTAATAGCTTTTTACAGCATCGTGAAGATACCAATTTCCGTTGACATAGGTCCCTACATTTAGTAATAGAGGGCACCAAGCCACCAATGGGGGGAAAATGAGTGCATGAGAAGTAAAGCTTCCATGCCTTGCAGTCGCACAAACCATTTAATTATGTTTTTAACACCGAGATCAATTTAGTGATGTTTTTTTACTTTGACTAAAAATAAAAGGAGCTCCCGAAATATCTGCAATTCTACAAAATAGAATTGTTATGGATTGGCCCAATCCTCAATAGTGAGACCCATTATCCAAAGCAAACCTATTGATCAACGGCTAAGATCTAGGCCCTAGATCGGACGACTCTGATTCATTAGGTCAACACACATTTACTCTATAAATAAGCATTCAATGCAATGCCAAAGGTACACTCTCTCCCCCGGCAAATATGGCTACCGACGGTCTCCACCCCTTGAGAGGTCGGCAAAGCGTAAAGGACCTTTCACAAGTAAGATCGACTATTTTCCGGTGCCGAAGCACCTCCAGAAACCCACTAAGGGTTTGAAAATGCATGATGGAACCGGCGATCCGGATCGTCACCTCGACTATTTTGACACGATGATGCAATACCGAAACGTCCCAGATAAGATTAAGTGCCGGATTTTCCCTCTCACTTTGGAGCAAACAGCTTTCGATTGGTTCAGGGCCCTCAAGCCAAACACCATCTCTTCGTGGGACCACTTGGCTAAGCTTTTTTCTGCTCACTTTGCTCACTCCAAGATGAAGCTGAAATCCCCGAAGGTGCTGCAAGCAATTCGGCAAGGTGAGAATGAGTATCTCCGAGACTATATAGAGAGATTCAACCGCGAAGCTGCGCAAGTCCGGAACCTCGATGACTATTTCCGACTTTACTTCATGGATGTGGGACTTCGTGAAAGGAGTTTGTTTCAAACTGATGTCGAAGTAAATCAGCCCGAGACTCTCGCGGGGTTCCTCTAGAGGTCTCGGAAGTACATCGATCATGAAGAATGGGTTAACGCAGGAAGGTCACGTGTGTAACACCCTAAAATAATTTAATTAAATTAATTAATTAAGTTATTTGAGGGATTACAAAATTATTTAAGTGGAATAATTAAATTAGAATTTGTTTTATTTCAGGGGGTGTGATGAATTAAAAAGGGTGGTGTGAAAAATGGGCCCAAGCCACTTAAGTGACCCAAGCCCATTCCCATTTATCCTAAAACCTAAGAATTGTTTCATTTCCACCAAAGAAAGAAAGAACCAGCAAACTGAGAGTGTGAGAGGAGAGGAAAGGAGCTGCTGCCTCTTTCGTTCTTGTGGCTTAGGAGTGACTGAATTCGTCAATTATCAAGGTTAGGGGGCTCTACTTTATGCCTATAATAATGAATAAGATATGTGTTATATGTAGGTTAGGTTGTAGGGATTTGGGTTGTTGAATGATGATTTATATGCCTTGTTGTTGTACTGAATTGTTGTGATGATGAGGTGATGTTGTATTGAGTTGTTGAATTGTTGTGATAATGAGGTGTTATTGTATTTGAGTTGTGAATTGATATGATACTGTGTCGTGAATTACTGACCAAAACTCATTTGAGTAGTGTTGGAGTGAGTGTAGATTGATGTTGAAAATGTCCAAATATATGTGGTCGAGTTGAGTGTCAAGTTGTTGAATGATTATTGTGGAAATGTCGTGTGTCTGTGTGATTGCTGGAAATGAGGCGTGCGGACGCCAAACCTTGGCCCGTCCAAGTACAAGTGCGCTGAATTGTTTCGGAGACGTCCCGTGTTGTTTATAAAAATGCCCATGAGTGTCTTATTGGATGTGTGCGTGAACATTGGGTCTGTGGCAGTGCTGGGCGCCAACCCGTGGCAGCCCAAGTGTGCGTGTGTAATGTGGCTGTTTTTCCCAAGAACGAGTTGCTGTTTTTGTTCGCTGTTTTAGTGCAGTTTTTCTCACTGTTTTGTGGCTGTTTTCCCAAGAACGAGTTGCTGTTTTTGTTCGCTGTTTTAGTGCAGTTTTTCTCACTGTTTTGTGGCTGTTTTCCCAAGGGCGAGTTGCTGTTTTTGTTCGCTGTTTTAGTGCAGTTTTTCTCACTGTTTTGTGGCTGTTTTCCCAAGGGCGAGTTGCTGTTTTTGTTCGCTGTTTTAGTGCAGTTTTTCTCACTGTTTTGTGGCTGTTTTCCCAAGGGCGAGTTGCTGTTTTTGTTCACTGTTTTAGTGCAGTTTTTCTCACTGTTTTGTGACTGATTTCCCAAGAGCGAGTTGCTGTTTTGTTCGCTGTTTAGTGCAGCTTTTTCCTCACTGTTTTGTGGCTGTTTTTCACACTGCTTTTCCTCAGCTTTAAATGGGACGTTTTCTAAACATAATATGATATTTCCACTATTAAAATGTGAAGTTTTTCTTAAATTAAATGTGGTGTTTCCTAAGCTCAAATTGTGATGCTTCTTCAAGTAAAATGTGGTTTAATAATTGATGAGTTTAAGCGGTGTGGTTTAATAGTTGATGAGCTAAATTAATAATTTAAAGAATACCAACTGAGTTGTGATTAAGCGGAGGTGTGAGAGCGGCGTGGGACTTCGGTCCAAGCGGTGTGATGCTTTAAGACTTATATATTAATAATGTTGCGTTGAGAAATATAAATGGCGATTTAAAGTTATTATTGCGGTGCATCATCATAGAGTCACATAATCATGTGCATAAGCGGTGTGTAGGCTTCGGCCAAAGCGGTGTGGTGGCTTCGGCCAAAGCGGTGGGTGCCCTCCAGGCAATATTGCGGTGATGAAGGATCCTCATGCATGAAGCATACATGCATGTGTTCATACATGTTAAAAATGTCTTGTGATGGTTATAACTTATGATTGAATTATGAAGTGATGATGTAGGTTGGTAATGTGGTGAATGGTTGTGAGTTGGTGTCTCTTACTACCTTCCTTATCATAATGCTTATCTTAATTATTATTATTTGTGTAAAGAGACTCACCCTACTGCCTTATGTTGCTTCTTATGTCGGCAACTTGCAGGTGACCGCGTGTGAAGGCACTCTCTTGCCTTTAGCTAGTAGTTGTGTCCAGCTCTGATATGTAGCACCGGGGGAGGGACGTCTTAGCATTTTATTTGTATTTGGATGTATTAGATTATTATTCTTGGCGATGTACCACTTATGTCTTATACTTGATTTTATTCCGCTGTGTCGTTAATTGCCCCATGTTAGTGTAACTAAAGCAGGAGTTATGTGGGCCCGTCCCTAAACTATTCGTGCTATATATCGTGCTGTTAGATTGTGGACTTTACGTCATTGTTTTAATCTGGTTGTTTTATAAGCGGTGAAATGTGACGCTTCCTTTCAAAAGAAATTTTTTTTTATTAAACTCTGATATAATAATATAATAATAGTTGATATAGAAGGGGGGTGTTACATAGTGGTATCAGAGCTGAAGTTGGTCTGTCCGACCAAGTGTCTAGGTGTTATGTCTGTTGTATCTAATTATGTTTATTTGTGTAGAAATCTGATTCGATGGCAAGACGTGATGACGCTGCTTTGGCATCTGCTCTGCAAGCCATAGCTCAAGCTGTTGGGAATCAGCACACGGCTGCTGATGCTAATGCTCGTAACTTAGCAACGTTCCAGAGGGAAAATCCACCCACCTTCAAGGGTCGGTATGACCCCGATGGAGCCTTGGCCTGGTTAAAGGAGATAGAGCGGGTCTTCCGTGTCATGGAGTGTTCTGCTGCTCAGAAAGTGAAATTGGGAACTCATATGCTAGCAGAGGAAGCTGACGACTGGTGGTTGGGAATGCTGCGAAGATTGGAAAATGCTGGTGTGGAAGTTACTTGGGAAGTTTTCACAAGGGAGTTCAAGAGAAAGTACTACCCTGAGGATGTGCGAGCTAAAAAGGAAGTGGAATTTCTAGAGCTGAAGCAGGGAAACAAGACGGTAGCTGAGTATGCCGCCAAATTTGAGGAGTTAGCCAAATTTTGTCCTTACTATGCCAATGATGCCGATTCGGAGTTCTCCAAGTGTGTCAAATTTGAGAGTGGTCTGCGCCCTGATATAAAGAAAGCACTTGGGTATCAAGAGATTCGGGATTTTGCTAGATTGGTTGATAAGTGTAGGATCTATGAGGAAGACAGTAATGCTGCTTACAAGGCTGTGAAGGAAAATAGGAATTCTCAGTTTAGGGCAAAGCCCTATGATGTTGCTGGAAGTAAAGGTAAGTGGAAAGCAGGTGCTGGTCAGAAGTCAAGTGGGGGAGGTGCCCCTTCGGACATTGTATGTTATTCATGTAAGAAGCCTGGTCATAAGAGTAATGAGTGCCCCGAGGCCAATTGTTTCAAGTGTGGTCAGAAGGGCCATAAAGCTGCTAACTGTGAAAAGAAAGGGATCGTTTGCTATAATTGTGAAGAAGTGGGACATGTGAGTGCTAAGTGTCCTAAACCCAAGAGGGAGAGAGCTAAAGGGAAAGTGTTTGCGCTGGCAGGATCCGAGGATGCTAACGAGATTAGAGGTACTTGCATTATTTATGGTATTCCTGTGATTGCTATAGTAGATACCGGTGCTACTCATTCTTTCATTGCTTCATTATGTGCTGAAAAATTGGGTCTTGAATTGTCTTCTATGATGAGGGAGATGGTTATTGATACTCCAGCTAAGGGGTCGGTAACTACCTCCCTAGTGTGTGCTAAGTGTTCTCTGTCAGTCTTCGGCAGAGATTTTCTTGTGAACCTTATTTGTTTGCCTTTGGAGGGATTGGACGTTATCCTTGGTATGGACTGGTTAGTTGATAACCATGTGCATATCAATTGCTTCGAGAGATCTGTGAGTTTCCTTGTCCCTGAGGAAGAAGAATCTGCCTTGCTGCCTGCTGGTCAATTGCGTAGGTTAATGAAGGAAGAAATTCATCTATTTACCTTGATGGCGTCTCTGTCTGTTGAAAGTCAAGATATTATTGAGGGGTTGAAGGTAGTGTGCGAGTTTCCGGAAGTGTTCCCTGATGAGATTCCGAGTGTTCCGCCAGAGAGGGAGATTGAATTTGCTATTGATCTTGTGCCGGGTACGAGGCCTGTGTCTATGGCACCGTACCGGATGTCGGTGTCTGAATTATCTGAATTGAAGAGTCAGCTAGAGGAGTTACTTGAAAAGAAGTTCATAAGGCCTAGTGTGTCGCCTTGGGGAGCACCTGTGTTGTTAGTGAAGAAGAAGGATGGGAGCATGAGGCTTTGCGTGGACTATAGACAGTTGAATAAAGTGACAATCAAAAACAGGTACCCGCTTCCGAGAATTGATGACTTGATGGATCAGTTGGTGGGTGCTAAGGTGTTTAGCAAAGTCGACTTGAGGTCGGGTTATCACCAAATCAAGGTGAAGGATGAGGACGTTCAGAAGACAGCTTTTAGAACGAGATATGGGCACTATGAATATTCTGTAATGCCGTTCGGTGTTACCAACGCACCTGGAGTGTTTATGGAGTACATGAACCGTACCTTCCATAGTTATTTGGATCGTTTTGTAGTAGTTTTTATAGATGACATTTTGGTATATTCCAAGACGGAAGAAGAGCACGCATAACACTTGAGGTTAGTGCTAGAGGTGCTGAGGGAAAAGAAGTTTTATGCGAAATTGTCAAAGTGCGAGTTCTGGTTGCATAAAGTGAGTTTCCTTGGCCATGTGATTTCTGGTGACAGTATAGTTGTGGATCCAGCCAAGGTTGATGCTGTGTTGCAGTGGGAGAGCCCAAAGTCAGTGACTGAGATCAGAAGTTTCTTGGGGTTGGCTGGTTACTACAGGAGGTTTATAGAGGGTTTCTCTAAGCTAGCCCTTCCGTTGACTCAATTGACGTGTAAGGGAAAGACTTTTGTGTGGGATGCCCGGTGTGAAGAGAGCTTCAATGAGTTGAAGAAGAGGTTGACTACATCTCCTATTTTGGTATTACCTGTTCCAGAGCAACCGTTTGTAGTGTATTGCGATGCTTCCAAGATGGGTTTAGGAGGTGTGATGATGCAAGATGGTAAGGTAGTAGCCTATGCGTCTAGGCAGTTGAGAATTCACGAGAAGAACTACCCTACTCACGATTTGGAGCTTGCGGCGATTGTCTTTGCTTTGAAGATTTGGAGGCACTATTTGTATGGTGCTAAGTTTGAGGTGTTCAGTGACCATAAGGGGTTGCAGTATTTATTTGATCAGAAAGAGCTGAATATGAGACAAAGGAGGTGGCTAGAATTATTGAAGGACTATGACTTTAGTTTGAACTACCATCCGGGGAAGGCTAATGTTGTAGCCGACGCTTTGAGTAGAAAGTCCCTTCATGTGTCTGCAATGATGGTGAAGGAGCTCGAATTGATTGAGCAGTTTCGGGATTTGAGTTTGGTCTGTGAAGTAACGCCTAAGAGTGTGAGACTGGGAATGTTGAAGATTCACAATGAATTTTTAGATGTTATTAGAGCGGCTCAGAAACAAGATATTAAGTTAGTTGAAGCGGCAGTTGGGATTGATCATTCCGAGAGTAAGGATTATGAGATAGATGCACAAGATGTGTTGAGACACCGTGGAAGGATTTGTATTCCTGATGACGAAGAAATTAAGAAAGCAATCCTTGAAGAGGGTCATCGGAGTAAGTTGAGTATCCACCCAGGAGCCACAAAGATGTACCAAGATTTGAAGAAACTGTTTTGGTGGCCTGGCATGAAGCGAGAAGTAGCCCAATTTGTGTATGCTTGTTTGACATGTCAGAAATCTAAAGTAGAGCATCAAAATCCGGCAGGGTTGATGCAGCCATTGGATGTCCCGGAATGGAAGTGGGATAGTATCTCCATGGATTTTGTAACTGGGTTGCCGAATACAGTGAGAGGATTTGATGCTATATGGGTGATTGTGGACAGGTTGACGAAATCTGCTCACTTTTTGCCGATTAATATGACTTATCCGGTTCCGAGGTTGGCAGATATTTATGTTAAGACTATTGTGAAGCTGCATGGTGTTCCTTTGAGTATCGTGTCCGATCGAGATCCTAGATTTACTTCTGAATTTTGGAAAAGCTTGCAAGAGGCCTTAGGTTCTAAATTGAGATTGAGTTCCGCTTATCATCCCCAGACAGACGGGCAGACGGAGAGAACTATCCAGTCACTAGAGGATTTGTTGAGAGCATGCGTTCTTGAACAAGGAGGTTCATGGGATTCCCATTTGCCATTGATTGAATTCACTTATAATAATAGTTTTCATGCGAGTATTGGGATGGCGCCTTTCGAGGCATTGTATGGTAGGAGGTGCAGGACACCCTTGTGTTGGTATGAATCAGGGGAGAGTGTGGTGTTAGGCCCTGAGATTGTACGGGAGACTACAGAGAAGGTGAAGATGATCCGAGAGAAGATGAAAGCCTCACAGAGTAGGCAGAAGAGCTATCATGATAAGAGAAGAAAGGATCTAGAGTTTCAAGCCGGTGACCATGTATTCTTGAGAGTCACTCCGGTGACAGGTGTGGGTCGTGCCTTGAAATCTAAGAAGCTAACCCCTCGTTTTATTGGCCCATACCAGATTTTGGAAAGAGTTGGGAAAGTTGCCTATCGGGTGGCATTGCCACCTAATCTGTCTAATCTGCATGACGTGTTCCATGTATCTCAGTTGCGGAAGTATGTACCTGACCCGTCGCACGTAATCCAGATGGATAATGTAGAGGTGAGGGAGAACCTCACCGTGGAGACTATGCCGGTTAGAATTGAAGACCGGGAGGTAAAGGTGTTGAGAGGCAAAGAGATCAATTTAGTGAAAGTGGTTTGGTTGGGAGCCGTGGGCGAGAGCATGACGTGGGAATTGGAAAGTAAGATGAAAGAAGCCTATCCAGAGTTATTTGATTCAGGTAATTTCGAGGACGAAATTCTCTAAGTGGGGGAGAGTTGTAACACCCTAAAATAATTTAATTAAATTAATTAATTAAGTTATTTGAGGGATTACAAAATTATTTAAGTGGAATAATTAAATTAGAATTTGTTTTATTTCAGGGGGTGTGATGAATTAAAAAGGGTGGTGTGAAAAATGGGCCCAAGCCACTTAAGTGACCCAAGCCCATTCCCATTTATCCTAAAACCTAAGAATTGTTTCATTTCCACCAAAGAAAGAAAGAACCAGCAAACTGAGAGTGTGAGAGGAGAGGAAAGGAGCTGCTGCCTCTTTCGTTCTTGTGGCTTAGGAGTGACTGAATTCGTCAATTATCAAGGTTAGGGGGCTCTACTTTATGCCTATAATAATGAATAAGATATGTGTTATATGTAGGTTAGGTTGTAGGGATTTGGGTTGTTGAATGATGATTTATATGCCTTGTTGTTGTACTGAATTGTTGTGATGATGAGGTGATGTTGTATTGAGTTGTTGAATTGTTGTGATAATGAGGTGTTATTGTATTTGAGTTGTGAATTGATATGATACTGTGCCGTGAATTACTGACCAAAACTCATTTGAGTAGTGTTGGAGTGAGTGTAGATTGATGTTGAAAATGTCCAAATATATGTGGTCGAGTTGAGTGTCAAGTTGTTGAATGATTATTGTGGAAATGTCGTGTGTCTGTGTGATTGCTGGAAATGAGGCGTGCGGACGCCAAACCTTGGCCCGTCCAAGTACAAGTGCGCTGAATTGTTTCGGAGACGTCCCGTGTTGTTTATAAAAATGCCCATGAGTGTCTTATTGGATGTGTGCGTGAACATTGGGTCTGTGGCAGTGCTGGGCGCCAACCCGTGGCAGCCCAAGTGTGCGTGTGTAATGTGGCTGTTTTTCCCAAGAACGAGTTGCTGTTTTTGTTCGCTGTTTTAGTGCAGTTTTTCTCACTGTTTTGTGGCTGTTTTCCCAAGAACGAGTTGCTGTTTTTGTTCGCTGTTTTAGTGCAGTTTTTCTCACTGTTTTGTGGCTGTTTTCCCAAGGGCGAGTTGCTGTTTTTGTTCGCTGTTTTAGTGCAGTTTTTCTCACTGTTTTGTGGCTGTTTTCCCAAGGGCGAGTTGCTGTTTTTGTTCGCTGTTTTAGTGCAGTTTTTCTCACTGTTTTGTGGCTGTTTTCCCAAGGGCGAGTTGCTGTTTTTGTTCACTGTTTTAGTGCAGTTTTTCTCACTGTTTTGTGACTGATTTCCCAAGAGCGAGTTGCTGTTTTGTTCGCTGTTTAGTGCAGCTTTTTCCTCACTGTTTTGTGGCTGTTTTTCACACTGCTTTTCCTCAGCTTTAAATGGGACGTTTTCTAAACATAATATGATATTTCCACTATTAAAATGTGAAGTTTTTCTTAAATTAAATGTGGTGTTTCCTAAGCTCAAATTGTGATGCTTCTTCAAGTAAAATGTGGTTTAATAATTGATGAGTTTAAGCGGTGTGGTTTAATAGTTGATGAGCTAAATTAATAATTTAAAGAATACCAACTGAGTTGTGATTAAGCGGAGGTGTGAGAGCGGCGTGGGACTTCGGTCCAAGCGGTGTGATGCTTTAAGACTTATATATTAATAATGTTGCGTTGAGAAATATAAATGGCGATTTAAAGTTATTATTGCGGTGCATCATCATAGAGTCACATAATCATGTGCATAAGCGGTGTGTAGGCTTCGGCCAAAGCGGTGTGGTGGCTTCGGCCAAAGCGGTGGGTGCCCTCCAGGCAATATTGCGGTGATGAAGGATCCTCATGCATGAAGCATACATGCATGTGTTCATACATGTTAAAAATGTCTTGTGATGGTTATAACTTATGATTGAATTATGAAGTGATGATGTAGGTTGGTAATGTGGTGAATGGTTGTGAGTTGGTGTCTCTTACTACCTTCCTTATCATAATGCTTATCTTAATTATTATTATTTGTGTAAAGAGACTCACCCTACTGCCTTATGTTGCTTCTTATGTCGGCAACTTGCAGGTGACCGCGTGTGAAGGCACTCTCTTGCCTTTAGCTAGTAGTTGTGTCCAGCTCTGATATGTAGCACCGGGGGAGGGACGTCTTAGCATTTTATTTGTATTTGGATGTATTAGATTATTATTCTTGGCGATGTACCACTTATGTCTTATACTTGATTTTATTCCGCTGTGTCGTTAATTGCCCCATGTTAGTGTAACTAAAGCAGGAGTTATGTGGGCCCGTCCCTAAACTATTCGTGCTATATATCGTGCTGTTAGATTGTGGACTTTACGTCATTGTTTTAATCTGGTTGTTTTATAAGCGGTGAAATGTGACGCTTCCTTTCAAAAGAATTTTTTTTTATTAAACTCTGATATAATAATATAATAATAGTTGATATAGAAGGGGGGTGTTACAACGTGTCACCTAGGTCCCGGAATGAGCCTACGGGTGTGATGTAATCCGACTTTGTAAATATTCAACCATCTAATATATACGGATCGACTACAATTTTCCTCACACTGAGTGTTTAGTAAAAGTGAGTTCCGAGGTTGAAGGGAATGATTTGGGATCGGTCGAACGATTGCCTTAAAGTTCCACGCTAAACCGGAACCCGAGACACATCGCTAGTGTCTGAGGTAGTGGCGACCCGTTGGGACGAGTTCAATTCGGTCCGAGCCCCGGTAGACTGTCACAAGGGCTACGAAGATCTTTGGATTTCAAAGTCGCAAAGATTACTGGCCGAGGCTACCATTACCTTGAAATTCGAGTTCGATTTGGGCCGAGTCCGGGTAAACTGTCTTGAATGCGACATTAAACTGATACCTTGAGTCCCTCAGGTGGTCACATTTTAACAGGGCCGAAGCTGCCATTACCCTGAAGGGCGAGTTCGATCTGGGCCGAGTTCTGGTAAACTGCCTTGAAGGCGATATTAAACTAACACCTCGAGTCCCTGAGGTGGTCACGTTTTAACATGGCCGAAGCTGCCATTACCCTGAAGGGCGAGTTCGATCTGGGTCGAGTCCTGGTAAACTGTCCTGAAGGCAATATTAAACTGACACCTCGAGTCTCTCAGGTGGTCACGTTTTAACATGGCTGAAGCTGCCATTACCCTGAAGGGAGAGTTCGATCTAGGCCGAGTCCTGGTAAACTACCCTGAAGGCGACATTAAACTTACACCTCGAGTCCCTCAGGTGGCCACGTTTTAACATGGCCGAAGCTGCCACTACCGTGAAGGGCGAGTTCGATCTGGGCCGAGTCCTGGTAAACTGCCCTGAAGGCGACATTAAACTGACACCTCGAGTCCCTCAGGTAGTCACGTTTTAACATGGTCGAAGCTGCCATTACCCTGAATAGCGAGTCACTCGGTGGTCACATCATTCCCGAATCCCGGATATTCAGAGGATCCTTGAGTCACTCAACGGTCAATCTTTGTCTTGTGAGCACTAGCCCGGCTTCGTGAAGATCGACGCTGGGGGCAAAAACTCGCGTGAGAACAAGCCCGGCTTCGTGAAAGATCGCAGCTAGGGAACAAAATCCCAGTCACTCTGAGAAAGGGTCAACGGAGTCTTCAGGAAAGTAAACTCAACTTCTGGGCTCGAACAAGCTTACAAGTCAAGATCGCTTCACAGGCGACCCGACTTGGGGGGCAACTGTTACGGATTGGGCCCAATCCTCAATAGTGAGGCCCATTATCCAAAGCAAACTCATTGATCAACGGCTAAGATCTAGGCCCTAGATCAGACAGCTCTAATTCATTAGGTCAACACACCTTTACTCTATAAATAGGCATTCAATGCAATGCCAAAGGTACACACTCTCTCCTATATTCTTACCTCTAATCAATTCACTTCCCGACTTGAGCGTCAGAGTGTCTTTGCAGGTACCCTCCCCCTAGGATCGGAACTCCATTCAAGATCGAAACTCCACCCAAGGTCGGAGTTCCATCTAGGATCGGAACTCTACAACAGAGCTCGGTTAATCAAGACCTACTACTACCAACTATCCCGGATCGTCCATACCTTCCGAGATATGGTACAGAACAAGTATTGATTTTTGCTAGAATTGTGTTTGGATTTTCTCCTTCCATTCTTCCAACTCTTCTTTATTTCATTCATAAATTCTTCTGCTATTTTACTTTTTCTATCTTTTCTATGCATTATTTTATGAGACATGAAGAGTATGGGGAGAGCTGGATAAGTGTTGAAAGACGAGGATCTGAACCAAACTGTATTTTCCTTTATTTGTGGTTCAATTTTGTTGAGTATGGCTCATATTGGGCTTGGCCCAAACTGTTTGGGGTGTGCTGGGGGTGTGGGGGGCGTCAGCCCACCACGATAGGTTTTAGGGGTATTGTTGTAATTTTTAACTAAGTTATTATAAGTACCTATTGTAACACTGAAACCCTAATTCATTCAAGCAATAAGACGGAACTACAGCTGCTCTGTAGTCGCAGACGTAGGCAAAGATTGGCCGAACTACGTGACCAATATCGTGTCTCCTATTTCTATTTTTTTGTTTCTATTATTATTTCTTTGTTTACTGTTGCTGTTACAACAATTAGTATCAGAAGATATCTAACTCTGGTGTGAAATTCGAAGTGGCAAGGTTCGACGGGACGACCAATTTCGGATTATGGCAAAGGAGGGTTAAGGATCTGTTGGCTCAGCAAAGTTTACAGAAGGCGCTGCGTGAGACGAAACCGGCAAACATGGCGGAGGATGTAACAGCCCAGGTCCAACGCATTGGCCACCCCAGCACTATTACATTACGGTCTTCTCTACCCCCCTTGTAGAATTTTTGCCTTCCGTGGGAATCGAACCTTGCACCTGAGGCATAAGTGCAAGGTACAACACGGCTGGGATACTTTAATAAAAAATTAAATTAAAATTTAAATATAAAAAAACATAACAGAAAAAAATAAAATAGAATAGAAACACAAATAGAAAAAAAAAAGATGAAAAATTGAAATATTGCATTTTATGGATATGAAAAAAAAACAGCCCAAATGGATGAAAGGAAGAGGACAACCGACATACGTATGTATGAGTGACTAGTCATAAAAAGTAAGGGTGGACAAGTAACCGAGACCACCCGAAATCGTATAATACAAATAGTCAGTGGCAGAAATGGATGACTTTTTATAGACTAAGATATTCATATTAGTACGTAGTTGCTCAATAAAACATAAGCATATCATTAGTCAATATATATTCATCACATTGTAGAAATAAATACTTGTGATCTTATCAAGTAGAGATAGTTACGTATATTTATCCCACTCACATCACAATGTATTATTTCTTCTATTATTGTATAACGAAAAAACATATAATTTTGTCTTTTAGTTATTGAGGTATTAAAGTGTATCATATATGAGTGACAATCATGTGCTTAGTTGGTAATAGGTATCGAAAAAGTATCTGAGAAATATTCTTAGTTGGTAAGAAGTATCAAAGATGTATCTAAAAAGTATCGAGTCAAATATTTTTTACAAAGAATTAAAAAATTATTGGATACTCTTTGGGTACGAATCGGGAAGTATCGGGTGGGTGTCGGTATCGGATACGTATCCGACACGGGTACGTCTCTATTTTTGAAGTATCAGGGCTTCATAGGTGGGGGCCTAACAAAGAGCCCTCGCTAGGTATTTTGTGACTTTTACCGATGATTTTTCTCGCCAGGTTTGAGTGTATTTTCTAAAGCATAAATCTGAAGTATTTCACAAGTTCAAGTTGTGGAAGGCAAAAGTAGAGAATCAAACGGGCAGAAAAATCAAGTATTTGCGGTCAGATAATGGGACTGAGTACACTGATTCAAACTTCTAGAAATTCTGTGCAGAACATGATATTCAGAGGCGTTTTTCAGTTCGAAAGACTCCACAGCAGAATGGTGTCGCATAAAGAACGAACAGGACGCTAACTGAAAAGGCAAGATGTCTCCGGTTGAATGCTGGATTATCAAAGGGTTTTTGGGCAGAAGCAATTAACATGGCATGTTATCTTATCAACAGATCACCACGGGCTTCATTGGACAAGAAAGTTGCAGAGGAGGTATGAATAGGTAATCCTATTGATCTTGACAATTTAAGGATTTTTGGGTGTCCAACTTATGTGCATATATCCAGTGAAGATCGATCCAAACTTGATCCAAAGTCAAAGGAGTGTGTCTTCGTTGGTTACTCAAAAGGTGTAAAGGGGTTCAAGTTACGGGATCCAGTTTCAAAGAAGATGGTACTCAGTAGAGATGTTGTGTTTGATGAGCAGTCCATGTTGAAGTAGTCAGTTGCAATAGATGTGTCAGCATCTAAAGGGGAAACTTCCAACAATAAGGTGATTCAGGTGCATATTGAGACGTCACCAACGAGTAATATGCGGTCGGTAACTGAACCACAAGCCGAACCAGACTCTGAACATGGACCTGAAGATTCAGGCGGAGTTCATGATTACTCTCTAGTACGCGACAGAAAGCGCCGTCAGATCAAGCCACGAGATAGATATGGGTATGAAGACTTGGTAGCTTATGCACTTCTTACTAGTTCTGGAGATCCGTCCACTTTTCGAGAGGCTATAGCTAGCGAGGAGAAAGATAAGTGGATGGGTGCTATGGTGGAGGAGATAGAGTCCTTGAAGAAAAATGAGACATGGGATCTTGTTCAGCTTCCTAAAGGAAAAATGGCTATCGGTTGCAAGTGGGTGTACAAGAGAAAACCAGCAGTAACAGAAAAAGAAGGGGAAAAGTTCAAGGCTCGTCTTGTAGCAAAGGGGTACTCACAACAGAAAGGGATTAACTATGATGAGATTTTCTCTCCGGTCGTCAGACATACCTCTATCAGGGAAGTGTTAGCCTTGGTAGCCAGTCGAGACATGCATAGAGCATATGGATGTGAAGACAACTTTCCTCCAAGGTAATCTAGATGAGCAAATTTACATGGAGCAGCCAGAGGGTTTCAGTGATACAGGACGGGGCAGACTAGTTTGTAAATTGAAAAAGTCTCTGTATGGTCTAAAGCAGTCTCCAAGACAATGGTACAAGCGCTTTGATTCATACATGCTTCAGATTGGCTTCAAAAAGTGCGAGTATGATTGTTGTGTTTATGTTAGGATCCTTGGTGATGGTTCTTTTATTTTCCTGTTACTGTATGTGGATGATATGTTGATTGTGTTGAACAAAGGTCAAACACTCTTTGTTTTGTATGATAACAAATTACAATCTGTTTACTAATGGTTATAGTTGAACCAAAGTACAGGGCATGAACCAAAGCACAGGGCATGAACCAAAGCGTTTGACATGATATCTTAAAGTGTAGCAACTTGGAGGAGAAGCTACTTAAGCGTTTAAGACTTATGTGTTATATTGCTTTGCATAGGACCCGTGTAAGATCCCGTCACTTCAGTTCTATGACTTTTGTAGTTGAGAGATGATCTTTTAAAATATAACTTTTGTTAAAAGCATGGAAAAGTCTTTTATATAAAAGCCTAATAGGTTAGGCACAAATAATGACTAGTTATTTTAAAGAAAGAAGTTGAATCATGACTTGTTGTTTTTAAAAGTGTAAAATCGATTTGTTGCTTCCTTCTTTAAAGAGGGAAATCGATTTTGTGCTTCAATTTAGAGAGGAAAATCGATTTGCTAAATTGTTTTGGAAAGAAAACAACCGATTGATGACTTTGTGTATTTTAAGTGCTAAATCGATTTCTAGCTTGTTTAGGAAGCAAAAAATCGATTTCCCTTCTATTCTGCTAAAGCCAAAAATTGATTTCTATATTAGATTGGTTTTAGAAAATAATTTGTTTTGGAAATAAAACAATCGATTGATGACTTGTTATTTTTAAAGACCAAAATCGATTGTCCTCTTGCTTTTGGGAGCAAGCAATCGATTTCCTTCTTAATTCCCTAGGCATAAAATCGATTTTTCTCTTATATTTTAAAGAACAAAATCGATTTTCATCCTATTTCTTTCAAGCAATCAATCGATTCTTCTCTTATCACAATTGTGTTAAAAAGTGCTTCAACGGTCATATTTTTCACAATCCATATAAATAGGACTTAGGGTTTTCACGATAAAAAACAGAGAGAAGAACAACCGACAAATCAAAAAAAGAAAAGAACTAGAACTCTCACAGCCATATTCATTCTTCACGTTCTTCATCGTTGAATCCAAATCTCTCATCTCTCTCAACTACATCATTGTTATATTGCTTGAGTGATTGGATCCTAGTTTTCATTTGTAAATCATCTATACTTGGTTGTTGTGAAATCCTGAGACGTTTTCTTGGGTAATTCAATCGAGGAGATTGAATTGTAGCGAAATCCTTAGCGGGGAGCTTGGGTTCTCAATTTGGGAAAATTGAGATTGGTGTGGTAGCTATAGGGAAGTTGCTTGCTTGTAAGACGTTGAATAAGTTCTTCTCATATAGTGGTTATTATCAAATCCGAAGGTTGCAAAGCCGGAGGCCGAGGACGTAGGGCTTTTATCCCGAACCTCGTAAAAATCACGGTGTACTTCTTTCCCTTATCTTTACTTTGTCTTTACTGTATACTTGTTAATTTGTTAAAACAGGACACACGATATTGTTTACGCAGTTCGGCCAAACTTTGCCTACGTCTGCGACTACAGAGTAGCTGTAGTTCCGTTTTATTGATTGTCTTCCTTGAGTACAAACACTAAAGCGTTTAAATAGTCTTTTCTCTGAGAAAACCTAACGGGCCTGAGCCAAATACATATAAATAAATCTACAAATCTACTATTTACAACATCCTTATTTCCTTATTCACACCCCCCCTCAACCCTCAAATTGATGCGGGTCATCAAGGAGAATCAATTTGCTGACAAGAAAGTGATGGCGTGGACAAGGAACAGCCTTGGTCAGAATATCTACAACTTGAAATTGAGTATTGATATGAGGGATGGATATAACATGATTATCATAGGCTTCACGAATAGCATGACAATCAACTTCGATATGCTTAGTACGCTCATGAAAAACTGGATTTGCAACAATCTGAATGGCACTTGTATTGTCAGCATAGAGAGATGTCGGTTCGGTTTGAGGAAATCCAAGTTCACCCAAAAGACCACGAAGCCAAAGTATTTTGGAGCATGCCGTAGACATAGCACGATACTCCGATTCGGTTGAGGACTTAGAGACTCTCGCTTGATTCTTACTTTTCCATGAGATCAACGAAGAACCAAGAAACATGCACCAACCAGTGACAGAGCGGCGAGTGTCAGGACACCCAGCCCAATCAGCATCACTGTAGGCACTCAACTTAAGAGGGGTTCCACTAGAAAAGAATAAAACCCGTTGAGAGGTACCTTTCAAGTAGCGAATTATACGACGAACCGCTGCCAAGTGAAGATGACGAGGAGAATGCATGAACTCACTTACTTGCTGAACAACAAATGAAATGTCGGGTCGTGTAATGGTCAAGTAGTTAAGACTACCCACGAGCCGTCGATACAATAAAGGATCAGTCAAAAGTTCACCCTCGTCACGGTGGTATTTAACATTAACTTCAAGAGGAGTATTCACAGGATTAGCAGATTGGAGGCCAGCCATAGCAATAAGGTCAGTGGCATACTTATGCTGATGGAGAAATATACCCTTAGAGGTAGAATGAACCCCGAGTCCAAGAAAATAATGTAAAAGACCAAGGTCTTTCATTTGAAATGAGGCTTGAAGCTTTTGTTTAACTTCCTATATGGATGTTGCATCAGAACCAGTAATGATCATATCATCAACATAAAGAAGGAGCAGAACAATGCCCGTAGATGTGCGGTGAATGAACAAAGACGAATCATACTGACTTTGAGTAAAAGAGAACCCAAGTAGAGTGGAACAGAATTTCGCATACCAAGCTCTAGGCGCCTGTTTCAAACCATATAGAGAGCGTTTGAGCTTGCACACCCCCTTAGATGAAGAGAATAGGCCCTGGGGGGGAGTCATATAAATATCTTCAGTCAGGTCACCATGAAGAAATGCATTCTTTACATCCATTTGGTGGAGAGACTGTCATACCCTAAGAGGTGTATAATGGATTTTAGGTGATGGCGTTAGTGATCGGGCTTAAGCTGGAGGAAAGCCCGTGATCCAAGCCCACTAGCTAGGCGCATAGGAGAAGCGCCTAGGCTAGGTTTAGGTGGCATTTCCGAATTGTTGAGAAAGAAAGAGAGGAAACTTGCGAAATAGAGAGAGGAGAAGAGAGAAAGAGTACGGCGCACAAGGGAGAGGAGAAGGAGAGGAGGATTCGCAAATTTCAAGGAAGCAGAGAGGAGCTGTGTTGCTGAGGTTCTGTTGGTGACTTAATCAAGAGAATTGGTGCTCTCCTAATATAAGGTAAGGGTGGGGTTCTTCCTTATAATGGGATTTTATGATGGGGTTTATGTGGGGGTAGATCCTATGATGCCTGGGGCTTGATTTTGATGAGTAGTTTGGTATTAGTTGAATCGTATATAGGTTGGATTGAAAATTTGGATTGTTAGTGATTGATGTGATCATAAGAAATTGAGATTCATTGTTGTTATAATAAATTGCATGTTAGGTGTTCGATAAAATGTTTGTTTGATGTTGTGATTAACGAATTGTGATGATTAGTATTGGTGATTTTGAATTGATGAGCTAAATTGGCGATATGATGTTCATATGTGGTGTTTTGGTGAAATTGATGTGTTGCTGATTTGGGGTCCCTGGTGCTGGGCGCCATGTTGTTGCTGGGTGTTGCGTGTCATGTTGCTGTTTTTGGCGCCCAGTGCATGGGCGCCGTGTCTGGTGTCTGTTTCGTGAGCGCGTGTTGCCGCTGTCTTGGCGCAGGGGCGCCAGTTTCCTGGGTGTGTTGCGCGCTGTCTTGGCGCAGGGGGCGCCATGGGCACCATGGGCGCTGTGTCTAGTTGTGTCCTGTTGGTGTTGCATTTTGTTCTAGAGTGTCTGGGCGCCAAGGGCGCCAATTCCTCTGGTGTTGCTTGTTGTGTTGCTCCCTGCTGCTAGGCGCCCTGCCCCTGGGCGCCAAAGCCATCTGTGTTGCGTTGGTTGCCAGGCGCCCTGCTCCTGGGCGCCAAGTTCAGTGTTGTTGCCTGTTGCTGGGCACCCTGCTCCTGTGCGCCAGTTTCCTGTGTTGCGTGTTCCTGCTAGGCGCCCAGTGCCTGGGCGCCATTTTAAGGATGTTGCTCAAATGTTCCCCGATTTTGTTTTTGACATAACTTTTGACTCGGGTGTCCGATTTAGACGTTTCAAAATGTTTTGGAAAGCTTATTCAGAGGCCTAGCTGAATATTCTATTTTGAGGCAAAGTAATTCATTTTTCTGGAAAATTTGTTAACCATTGGTGTAATCGTTAAATGTTGACATTTTAAAAAGAAAGTTGTCATGCCTTCCATATTTTGGAAAAATGGTCGTTTGTCTCTGGTGTTGTGAAGAACCCTCGTGTCTCAAATGTTATAGAAAAATGTTGTCATCTTGATGTATTGGTGCTGTTTTGGAAAAATGGTTGTCTTCCTGGTGTCTTGGTGTTGTTTTGGAAGGTTGTTGTCCTCTAGGTGTATTGGTGCGGTTTGATGCTAGGTGTGAAGGCTCAAACATTGGTGTTGTTGGAACTAGGTGTGAAGGTTCCAAGTCTTGGTGTTCCGTTGTGTCGGGTGGTTGGTGTTTTTGGTGTCGTTGTGGCTAGGTGTGAAAGCCCAACTTAGGTGATATTTGGTGATTGTTGTTGGTGTGTCACATTGTGACTAAGTTGGTGATTGTCTGTGTGCATTCATGGTGTCCCATACAGCATATGCATTATTTTGGTGAAGACCTTTGGTCTTGGAGCTAGGTGTGAAAGCTCAAATTTTTATAAAACTGGCGAGCCTGGTGTGAAAGCTTGATTTTTGGTGAATTGGTCAGCCTGGTGTGAAAGCTCTCAATTTTGGTGACGCCCCTATTTACGGGCAAGATTTTTGGTGATTTTGGTACCACATGCATATGCCCGTTGGTGTGGGTTGCATTCATGCATCGTCATGACATTTGGTGACTGATTGTAGTGTTTATAGTTGATGTATAATTATAATCGATGTGTGTTTACGATTTGGTGTGCGTAGTGAGGTGGTAGACATAGTTATCGCATTCTGGCATATTTCCTACCATTTTATGCTATTATATTGGAGATATCTCACCCCTTCTGTTTGAATGTTACCCCTATGTGGTAACGTGCAGGTGAGTGCGAGTGAAGGCTTGGGTACCTTCCCTATTCTGAGTCGGTGTCGTCGGTGTCGTCGGTGTCCTTGCTTTGATGTGTAACACTCAGGGGGGGATAAACGCTGAACTTAGTTGTTATATTTCATTGTTTGGAGTCCATTCGGGACGTTGCTATTTCATGTTTTAAAACTTATGTTATATTCCGCTGCGTGGTGATGTAATTTTTGGTGATCTGGTTAATTAAACAGGTGTTGTGGGCTTAGTCCCTTTTTGACAAGTTATTTATATCATCTGAGACATTTTATTTAGTGATGAATGTGTGACATCCTTTTTCGAATTATGAATCAAATTTTTGTAAACTCTGATTTTGTTAAATAATTACCGGGTAGAAAAGGGGTGTTACAGGCGCCATGGGCGCCATGTTTGGCTGCCTGTTGCTTGTTGTCTGTGGTTGCTGGGCGCACTGGGCGCCATGGGCGCCATGTTTGGCTGCCTGTTGCTTGTTGTCTGTTGGTTGCTGGGCGCACTGGGCGCCATGGGCGCCATGTGTTGCTGCCTGTTGCTTGTTGTCTGTTGTTGCTGGGCGCACTGGGCGCCATGGGCGCCATGTTTGGCTGCCTATTGCTTGTTGTCTGTTGGTTACTGGGCGCCATGTTTGGCTGCCTGTTGCTTGTTGTCTGCTGGTTGCTGGGCGCACTGGGCGCCATGGGCGCCATGTTTGGCTGCCTGTTGCTTGTTGTCTGTGGTTGCTGGGCGCACTGGGCGCCATGGGCGCCATGTGTTGCTGCCTGTTGCTTGTTGTCTGTTGTTGCTGGGCGCACTGGGCGCCATGGGCGCCATGTTTAGCTGCCTGTTGCTTGTTGTCTGCTGGTTGCTGGGCGCATTGGGCGCCATGGGCGCCATGTGTGGCTGCCTCGTTCGTTTGCTGGGCGCATTGGGCACCGTCTTGTGGGTTGTTGGGCGCTTTAGGCGCATTAGGCCACGGTTGGCTAATTGTTGGTTAAGTCGTTAAATTGTTAATCGTTAATTTGTTGAGTTGTTAACTGTTGGTTGAGTTGTTAAACTGTTAACTTGCTAAGTTGCTAAATTGTTGGCTCAATTGTTGATTTGTTGATGATGTTGCACCTAGTTGTGATCACCATTGTGTGAAGTTGGCGACGTGTATCTGGTTGGATTGCCTCTATTTATTGGCAAGATATTATGTTGTAGGCCTATGGCCAACGTTGAATTCCGTTGTTGTTGTGTGTTGCTATGTAATCATTGTTGATTGTTTGTGCATTCATATCGCGTCGCATACATAGCATTTTCATGTTGGAGCTATGCTCAAAACACGACTGCCTGGACTGGCAAATTATGTTGAAGGCTTATGCCTTGTTGATGCCTCTATTTATTGGCAGATTTTTACGACGACGATGGGAGTTCTGCTCCAATGGTACCACATGCATGTGCATAGTATTGAGTCGCATTCATATTGCATACTTGAGTGATTATGTTGATGACTTGTGATTGATTGAAGTTGTTTGATGACGGTGAAGTGGTGAACTTATGTATTCTGATTCTAATGTACTGTTTTTCATATGTTCTATTATATGGTTCGATATCTGACCCCTTCTGTTTGAATGTTACCCTCCTGTTGGTAACGTGCAGGTAATCACGAATGAAGGGTGCTTACCTTCGTTAGATCGAGTCGGTGTCGTCGCTCTGATACGTAACACTCGGGGGGGATGAACACTTGTTTTCCTTATTTACTATGTTATTTTTATTGTTGAAACTAAAAGTCGGTACTATTAAGAGTTTTGCTAAATCTGAGCTGTCTTAAGTTGGTTAAAGATGCCACGATTATTTTGAATTGACTTTTGTTGTGAATCCGCTGCGTAGTATGGAAGGTTGACTTGTTTTAAAGACTAAAAAGATTTGTTTATTGGTTCATCCAAGTTAGCGTGTTATGTATCTGATTTCGCAGGCGAATTGATTATGTTGTTTTGTTTTTAGTTGAAAGTGTAGCGCTCCATTTATTTGTTGGAAATTTTTATAACTCTGATTTTCGTATTATTTTACCGGGTAGAAATGGGGTGTTACACGGTCCTTCTGAGCCTCAGCGCTCCTTCAGACCAACAATGGTCCTTCGATCCAGATCTCCCGTCCCGTTATCGAGCAACCGACCGATCATCCGACCCCAGGTCCTTCAGTTCAGTTCGAATCAACATGTCCAAGCAACGACTTCGAACTCTACCTTCAGATCACTACGTCGACACTGAGCGCGACAGATCATCCGACCCCAGGTCCTTCAGGTTAGTTCGAATTAACATGTCCAAGCAACGACTTCGAACTCTACCACCAGATCACTATGTCGACACTGAGCACGACAGATCATCCGACCCCAGGTCCTTCAGACTAGCTGTGCCCGCCTAAAAGAAAACACAGTGCAAGTCCTTCGAGGTGCGCAAATCAGGTCAACGACCTGACCTTGCCCCCATGTCCGCTCGAAAAATGCCACCCCCAAGCAGACCGTTTTACTAGCACCGTTGCTAGTTTGCGCTACATCAGACCCATTGGTCCATCAGGCTTAGGCATGCCCCTCAGACCCCGTCGGTCCTTCAGTTTAACTCCAATCAATGCGCCAAGCATCGACTGCGAATTAGACCATCAGAGCCCCAGTGCTCATTCAAATCCCCGGTGATCCCTACTTATTTTTGTTCTATGTAAACCCAGTTTTTCACGATTTTCTCAAAAAAGGGGGTTTTCACAAAATTAGTGTCCTTTTATCTTTATTTCTATTTTACTCGAGAAATTTGGAAACCCTTCATATTTTCTAGTAAAATATAAATAAAGAGAGGCAGCTGTCATACCCTAATTTTGTCCGATCAATTAAAATCAAAAAAGTTTGTATTCTCGTTGCGTCACGTATCGCTTTAGACGCGCGTGTCTCTGGCACTCTCGTGCAACGATTTGTTTGATGCTTGTATTATTTTATTTCGCTATTGTTATTTATTTAGCTATCGTTATTGGTACAAAAAATATACAAAAAAAACATAATTGAAAACGAAATAAACCAATAAAGCTGAATAATCCAAAGTGTTATTACATAACCAAAGTTGACACATATAGACAAAAACAAAAAAAAAGCAAATAGTACAAAAGTTAAAATTAAAGGGGGAGGGGGCGCAGCTCCCTTGAGGCTCCCCTAGCTGAAGGATGCTTTGAGAATGAGGTTCTATATGCTTTCTCTTCATCCTTTTGCTTTTCCCATACTAAGTAAAAACAGTACACTACCCCAAATTGCCTCCACCCTTGTTGCTGCCCTCCCTCAATGCCAGCTGCTGTCCTTTTCCCGACTCAATGGCTGTCCTTCCCCAAATCGCCTCCACCCAGCCAGCTGTCCTTGGTCCTTTCTCTAATTGTTGTCCTTTTGATTCTTCACCTCCATCACACCAATTCACCTATAAAGACCAAGCAATAATGAGCAGTAGGGGGGTACGCAGACGCATACACAGACAGAGGCACAACAACCACAAATACAAAAAAGGAAAAATAAAATTAAGGGAGAAGAAAGGAAGAAAAATGGAGGAGTTTGAAGCTCCGGCCACCCTGTGGTGGTCACCACCTTCGGCCACCCCCACACCGCCATAACAGCAACCATCATTATGACCAACCCCTCACACGAAACAACCACTATCACAAAAACGAAAACCTCCAACCTTTAAAATCACCACCGTGAACCACCCAAAAACGCAACACCGCCTAAACAACACCGCAACCATCGCTCCCTTTGTCTCTCTCCACAACCGTAAAATCACCCTCCACCATAACCACCCAAAGCCACCGAAACCACACCATCACAGTCAGCCCGCCGCCATGGCTCCACCGCGTCAACCCGACCCTCAATCACGTGACACCACGGCTTCCCGGCGAAAACCATCGGCGTTGAAGCTCTACGGCGGAAACCACCGTCGTAGCACTACCCCCCATAACACCGCATCTCTCGCTCTATCCTCCATCTCATTCCAAAACCTCCTCTCAGCCTCACCCACTCTCCCTGTTCCCATCAACTCAGCCACCATAGATCACCTTCACGTCCACCACCCTGACCACCTCCTCCAAATCTACCGCCGTACCCTACACACAAACCACCACTGGGAACGAAAATCACTCTCAGACACCTCCATAAAACTCCCCACACCGTCGACCACCGCTGTTACACCACTGCCGTGAGCTCTCCGTCACCATCACGGTACCCCCCGTGGTGGTTCCCCTCCGGTGAGAGCCTCCCCTTTCATCGCACCGTTACTGTCGTCGCCAGCCTTCCCACACCGCCCTGTCGCCGTCGAAAACCACCGTGACTCTCCCTCTCCCTGCATCGTCTTCTCCTCTTTCTCTCTCTACGCGAAGCTGTTCTCCTCTCTCTCCCTCTCAACCCAACGCTTCCACCATCGCACCACACCATCTCCAGCAAACCCCGCCGCACCACTGGCGAACCAGCAAGCTCCGCCGCACCAACGGCGAATCACCACACCCCCACGGTTCCGCCATGGCCTTCGTCACCGTCACTGTCGCACCACCACCGCTGCTGGCGCCGTCACATCCCCCACCTCAGTATTGATCTCTCTCTTTCATCTCTCTCCCTTGCCATTCTATTTTCTCTCTCTCTCTCTCTCTCTCTCTCTCTCTCTCTCTCTCCTCTTTTACGGCTGTTGATTATTATTAGGGTTCCCACAATTGCTTAACATTCCCCTTTTTATACTCTCTCCACTTTTATTTTTTCCTTTTTAACAATCACTATATTTTTTATGAAATTAAAACAAGATGCTGTTTGGTAGCTGCACCCACCTCTTTACTGTTCGTTACTCCCTTCCAACGATAGTCGTGGGCTGTACAGTTTATAGCTATTGGGCTTCTTATCTTGAAGCTTTACTCACTACACCCCCTGTTCTGCTGGAAAGCACTCCCTCCAGTTATGGACTTCACCTTTTTTGTAAGGTTTATATTCAAGCCCATTTACTAATTGCAACCCTCACCCCTTGTTTTACACTTATCTTGTCATGTTATCTTTTTCTCGTTTATTTGTAATCATCAAATGTTGTCCATCATCTTTTCTTATTATTTAATTTTAAATAATTACTATTTGTTTTATACCATATCTTTTTATGTTTCTAATTTCATTTGTGTCTTAGATTTCAACCGACTCTTTTTTTTTTTACTTTTTACAAACAAATGAGTCTAACCCATTCTCACACATTTTACAAATCAATGAGTCCAACTCATCTTCACACGATGTTACAAATCAATGAGCCCAACTCATCTTCACACGACGTTACAAATCAATGAGTCCAACTCATCTTCACACAATCTCAACTCATATTTTAAAAATCGGCTATTTGCAATGGTCACTCAAAGTCTAACTCGTTTGATCACTAACAAATTTTTCAAACAGACGATTAGTGGTGGCCACTTTGAGTTTACTTGTTTGGTCATTACGAACACCCTACAAATTCCAAAAACATTCAAATAATAAAAAACACCAACACACAAACTTTTTCTGCCAAGAACTACGTGTGATTTGATTCTCTACCAGGAGATACCAGGAGATACGTGTGATTTGATATATTTACTAATTGCAACCCTCACCCCTTGTTTTGCACTTATCTTGTCATGTTATCTTTTTCTCGTTTATTTGTAATCATCAAATGTTGTCCATCATCTTTTCTTATTATTTAATTTTAAATAATTACTATTTGTTTTATACCATATCTTTTTATGTTTCTAATTTCATTTGTGTCTTAGATTTCAACCGACTCTTTTTTTTTTACTTTTTACAAACAAACGAGTCTAACCCATTCTCACACATTTTACAAACCAATGAGTCCAACTCATCTTCACACGATGTTACAAATCAATGAGCCCAATTCATCTTCACACGATGTTACAAATCAATGAGTCCAACTCATCTTCACACAATCTCAACTCATATTTTAAAAATCGGCTATTTGCAATGGTCACTCAAAGTCTAACTCGTTTGATCACTAACAAATTTTTCAAACAGACGATTAGTGGTGGCCACTTTGAGTTTACTTGTTTGGTCATTACGAACACCCTACAAATTCCAAAAACATTCAAATAATAAAAAACACCAACACACAAACTTTTTCTACCAAGAACTACGTGTGATTTGATTCTCTACCAGGAAATACGTAGGAGCAGAGGGCGGCCGACCTCTGTCAATTGCATTAATAAAAAACCTTTTTTTCTTTTAATTCACTTCTCTCGTTTTTTTTCAAAAAACAAACAAAAATAACTAACCGTTTATCGAGTCTTTTTATTATTATTATTATAAGGGTAAAATCATTATTTTTGAATTAATAAATGTTTGCACATTTAGTTAAAAGGTAACCTTCCTTAGGAAGGATGTCGTAGGGTGCTAATACCTTCCCTACGCATAAACGACTCCCGAGCCTACACCTGGTCCGCAAAACCCCCTTATCCACTCAATAGGGATTTTCCAATGTTTGCCTTTAAACTAAACTTTGGTGGCGGCTTCATTTCAAGAACTTCGAAGAATCCCTCCTCCGGATTTTTCGGTCGCTACAGAGACCACCCATGAGAAGCAGTTATAGAGAGCACCATTCTAACAATAGTCATTTTAGTAACTGGTGCAAATGTCTCATCATAATCAATACCATATTCCTGCTTGTTGCCTAAAGCAACCAATCAAGCCTTGTACCGATTGAGAGATCCATCAGAATTCAATTTCACAGAATAAACCCATTTACAGCCCATGGGTTTGATACCAGGAGGGCAAGGAACAATGTCCCAAGTGAAATTGTCCTGAAGGGCCTGAAGTTCCGGATTCATGGCATTTACCCAAGAGACATCTTTAACAGCCTGCGAATAACAAGTAGGAATAAATGTGCCAGATAGAAAAGCAGTTAAAGCAGTATGTGAGGAATCAAACCTGTCTGGGGAATATCTATCAGGTGCTCGAGACGTTCTACTAGAACGCCGTGGTGCAGGCGGTACAGAATCAGGTGGTGGATCAGCGTCGGAAGGGGAAGTGGGAACGAGTCCTGGTTGGAAACGTTCTATAAGTGAACGCGGGGTAGAAAATTGGGGAAGTATAGCAATTTCATTCAATCCAGGAGAAGAGCAAGGAAACATAAACTGATTATCAAAAAATGTCACATTCCTAGAGATGCGAAAACGATGGTTGGAGACATCATAACACACAAAACCCTTATGAGACTGACTATACCCCATAAATGCACATTGGATAGATTGTGCTCCAAGCTTATGTCTTTCAGTGGATGGGAGGTGAACAAAACATACACACCCAAAAGTATGTAAACTACTGTAATCAGGCCGAGTTTTAAAAAAGCGAAAGTAAGGAGAATCAAACCCAATCACCGTGGAAGGAAGACAGTTGATCAAAAAGACAGCTGTGGAAAGAGCCTCCACCCAAAATTTGGATGGAACAGAGGCCTGGAGAAGTAAGGTACGCGTCACATCCAACAAGTGACGATTCTTACGTTCTGCAACACCATTTTGCTGAGGGGTATTGGGACAAGATCGTTGAGACAGTATACCTTTTTGCTGTAAGAACTCCTGAAACTCATGAGACATATACTCACCACCAGAATCAGGCCGAAGAATTCTAATACTGGTTTGAAATTGATTTTCAACATACATCAGAAATTTCTTAAACATAGAAAACACTTCAGATTTAGTTTTAAGATAATAAATCCAAGTAAAACGACTATAATCATTGATAAAGGTGACAAAATATTTATAGTGAGCATGAGAAGCGACAGGAGAGATTCCCCAAACATCACTATGAATCAACTCAAAACAAGTAGAAGCACGATGAGCACCAGACGGAAAAGAATGTGTTTTACTTTTAGCTAATTTGCAAACAGAACATGAAATAGAGGTACTAGAATCTATCAGTTTAGTACCTAACAAGCCAGTCTTAAATAAGTGAGACAAAACAACAGAGTTTGGATGACCCAATTTCCTATGTCAATCCTCACATGCATTCAAGACACTATTACAAGCAAGAGATAAATGATTTGAAATAAACTGGAGTGGAAATACTCTTCCAACTTTAGGCCCCTTCGCGATCACCTTCCCCGACACCCGATCCTGCACAAGACAACCATCCGGAGTAAGATTAACATCACAACCTTCATCCACTAATTGACCAGCAGACAATAAATTTGAGGCAAGCCCAGGTGCTACCAGCAAATTTCGAAAATTAGAATTTATGTCACCAACATTAGTTATAGGAAGGGTACTGCCATTAGCAATTTGAATTTTCTGATTACCAATATAAGAACGTAAATTGTGCAGGAGTTCAGAGAAACCCGTCATGTGATTCGATGCACCAGAGTCAAGTAACCAAGATATGAAAGAAGACACATACCAGTAATGCCCAAGGCAGAAAGAGCAGATAGTACCATTTGTTGAATTAATTCAAGCTGTAGGGCACCACCATCAGATGCACCAGTGGTGGAAGGACCAGCGGTAGAGCTAGAAGTGGCATGGAATGCCTGCACCGGACGCTTAGTCGGTCGTGGAGGACGCGTAGGACATGCAGAGATGATATGACCCTGCTGCTTGCAGTAATTACAAAATTTCTTAGGACAACTACGAGCAACATGTCCAAATTATTTACAAGAGAAGCATTGAGTTTGTCGCATATCACGGCCCACGCCTCTATTTTGCGCAGCATATGCAACTGTCACAGGTTCAGAATGGACGGGATCATTAAACATGGTTCCTTGAGTATTAAGACGTTGTTCTTCCCTGAGCAGTTCACCAACACTGATATCCAAGGAAGGAACAGGGTTCCTATTCAGCAAAGCACCTCGAATGGCCTCAAACTCCGGATGAAGTTTCATGAGAAATTGATCCCGTTTACTAGTATCATAAACATCACGAACGGCCGACAGTGACGGCTTGGGAACAGCAGCATAGATAATAGCAGAGTTTTCTGTCCATAATTTCAGAAAACCAGAATAATATTCTTGAATTGACAAATTACCTTGTTTGTAATTGGCGATCTCTAACTCCAATTGAAAACACTTGGCTGTATTGTCCTGGTTGTAAATACGCTGCAAATAACTCCACATTTCTTGAGCAGTTGAAAATGCTCGCAAATTATTGATCATCTGAGGATCCATAGTACTGAGGATCCAAGAAATAATCTGAGCATCTCGGACTTCCCACGCGTCTAAGGCGGTTTTATCTTCCGGCGTCTTAGAAACCCCATCAAGGTGACTCCATAGTCCTTTGCCTTTGACATACATCTTGAATTGAAATTCTCAAGCAGCATAATTCTTTCTGTTAAAGCGAACACATAAACTATCCCTTTCTTTTTCCGAAGCCATTAAAGAAAATAGCCAAAACAAAAAAAAACAACCACAGTGCACAACAACGCACGACGGAGGACGCGTGCAACAACGAACCAGAGCGGAGGACGTGCGCACAGAGAACGAGAACGCGAACAACGGAGGACGCGCACAACAGCGAACACCAATAGCGCACAACAAAGGACGCGCGCAACAACGCACAGAGAACCAGAACGCGAACAACGGAGGACGCACACGACAGCGCACAACAAATCAGAACGCGAACCAGATCACAAGAGCAACACTGAAAGCCCAATGGGTGGACTTCGCAACCAAGAGGGAACCCAACGAAGAAACAACGTGCGAACCGAGTGAATCGCAACCGAGAGGGAACCCAACGAAGAATGAATCGCAGGACCAAGAACTAAAAGAAGGTAACCTAGTTTGATACCATGTTAAAACAGGACACATGTACACGATATTGTTTACGCAGTTCGGCCAAACTTTGCCTACGTCTGCGACTACAAAGTAGCTGTAGTTCCGTTTTATTGATTGTGTTCCTTGAGTACAAACACTAAAGCGTTTAAATAGAGTTTTTTCTGAGAAAACCTAACGGGCCTGGGCCAAATACATATAAATAAATCTACAAATCTACTATTTACAGCTTCCTTATTTCCTAATTCACATAATTATCATTGCATTTGATATTACTTCGCGCAACCTTCAATATCACTGTAATTGTTTCTACCGTTGTTATAGCTTGCTTAGGTATTGCATATAGTTTAAATCCTCTTTTCCGCATTCGATTTAAAGTTGCATCGTTAACTTTTCGAAAACTAAAAAGATTTCAATTTTAGCATATAACCTTATTCACCCCCCTCTAAGGTTATCATGTAGTCCAACAGATTGCTGCTAATCATTTACATGATGTAAATGAACTGAAAATCATGTTGGGAAATGAGTTTGATATGAAAGACTTAGGTGTTGCTAAGAAGATTAATGGGATGGAAATTCATAGGGATAGGAGTGCTAGAAAATTATGGCTCTCTCAGAAAAGCTATGTTGAAAAGGTGTTAGACAGATTTGACATGAGCAATTCGAAGGCTGTGAGTACTCCATTGACGAATCACTTTAAGCTCTCATTGGATCAGTGTCCAAAGACAGATGCAGAAGCTGAGTGTATGTCAAAAGTTCCTTATGCCAGTGTTGTTGGTTGTTTAATGTATGCTATGGTCTGCACTAGACCTGATTTGGCACAAGCTGTAAGTCAAGTGTGCAAGTTTATGTCCAAACTGGGAAAGCATCATTGGGAAGCAGTCAAGTGGATTTTCAGGTACTTAAAGGGTACAACAGGTAATGGTATCATGTTTAGCAGTGAAAGAGGTGATCCTTCAGTTGTGGGATATGTTGATTCAAACTATGCTGGTGATATGGATGATAGGAGGTCTACAATGGGATGTGTCTTTACTCTTGCAGGTGGACCCATCTGCTAGAAATCATCAGTTCAATCCATTGTTGCAATGTCAACAACTGAAGCAGAGTACATGGCAGTAGGTGAAGCTGCCAAAGAGGCTTTATGACTGACAGGGTTAGTGACGGAATTGGGTGTTGAGCAAGGTGGAGTTCAGTTGCATTGTGACAGTCAGAGTGTCATTTATTTGGCAAAAAATCAAGTGTATCACGCTCGGACTAAGCATACGGATGTGAGGTTTCATAAGATTAGAGAGCTACTTGCTTCCGGACAGATATGTTGACCAAGCCAGACACCAGTGACAAGTTCAAGCACTGCTTGGACTTGTTACATGTTTCTCAGTGTTAAGCAGGAGCTCTACCTCCAACATCAAGGATGTGGACGCCATGCAGTAAATCTTCATAAGGGTTTGATATTCGCCAAGGTGGAGATCGTTGAGTATGGCTCATATTGGGCTTGGCCCAAACTGTTTGGGGGTGTGCTGGGGGCAATGTTTTAAAACTCGGACCGGTGACTGACTCGGTGAAGGTACCGGGTCACTGGGTCAAGGGTCGGACCGATGGGTCGACAGTTGAACCGCGTGACCAAAACCGGAACCGGATGACTCGGACCCGGTCTCTATTTCGAGAATTTTCAATACCTATATAGTATATAATATAAATTTCGTCCCTGTAAAATTAATAATTATGTTTATTTTATATCTACTAAAATATAAAATATTCCCAAATTTTCAGGACCTATATATTTCATACTTGTAAAACTTAATTTGCTAAAATTACACACCATGCCTATTTTATTTTTATTTGCTTGGTATATATTAAATAAATTTTAAAAGTTCATATCATGCTTCAATAAATATTTAGAACAAATTTCATAAGTTAACAACTTAATATTAAATAAATCTTTAAAAAAATACTTAATATTAAATAAGTTTGTTGAAACATAATATTAATATTACAAGCTAATGCCACGAGGATGAACGTACTTGACTTTTAGGAAAAGATGTACCAATTATATATTTGAAATAAATAATATGCTCAATAAGATTGGTAGCCTCATGGTAGCGCTCAGCATTTGCTTTCAACAAGTCAGGGGTTCAAACCCCACTAATGGCATTTTGTTGAGGGTTTTGAGTCTCTTTTGTTTTAAGTAGTTTACAAATAGTCTCACATCGCATAGAATGAACGGAACAGGGAAGATTTGATAAAAAAAAAAGCAAAATGCACAACCCGGTCCGGTTATAGCCGGTCACCGTTTTTCCAAAAACCGACCGAGTCACACCGGTTCCCACCGGTTTGCTGCATGGCCGATCCAAAACCTTGACCGGCTCGGTTACCCCCCCGGTTCCCGGTCCGACCGGCCGGGCCGAGCCGGTTTTTAAAACACTGGCTGGGGGTGTCAGCCCACCACGGTAGATTTCAGGGGTATTGTTGTAATTTTTAATTAAGTTATTATAAGTACGTATTGTAACACTGAAACCCTAATTCATTCAAGCAATAAAACGGAACTACAGCTGCCCTGTAGTCGCAGACGTAGGCAAAGATTGACCAAACTGCGTGACCAATATCGTGTCTTCTATTTCCGTTTTTTCGTGTCTATTATTATTTCTTTTGTTTACCGTTGGTGTTACAACTAATTTGTAGCTTCTGCGATCTTCTTCATCTATTCAACAACTATTGTACGTGATGGAATTATGAGTGACATTATAATGCCATCTAATGCTACTGTTACATCCATTTAGTATTTCAACAACATCAAGATTTCAGATATCTTCTCAATTATACTAGGACCACATTTGCGCCTGTATTTGCCGTATGTATTCACAATTTTTAACAATAATGATGATTTTGACGGAACCACAATTAAAACATTTTAGAAGAGACTATACCGTGAGTCCCTTCCAGCTTAACCAATATCCTGGGTTTGAGAATCCATCATTGGGAATGCGTTAAATCTTTTGAAGGAGAGCTTTACCACCCATTGTGGTTCTACCTGGCTCGATATATTAGTCTCTACAGTTGTACGCAGAGGATACCCGGTTCAAAAAAAATATTTAAAAGAGACTCTGTTATGTACACTAAGTAAAAAATGAATGATTGAATTTCGATAGAAACCTTTTTATAAAAACCTTTTTACCGCCCAAACTGTCGTTATAAAAAAATCTAGCTGTGAAAAGTTGTGTTATTTTTTAATTTTTCAATAGTTTATTTCAAGGCAACTCCCCTTTGTTTTAGGAAACAAGTTTCTGCATGGCAAAACAATTTGCCTAAGAAAAATAAATTTCCCAATATAGAGAAAAAAATAAGTGAGCTAGGGTCACACAGGGCTCTTTTTTGTGTGGGGGGGGGGGGGGGGGGGGGTGTCGCAGGAATTAAGGAAGAAAAAGGTATGTTCAAAAATTAAAGGGAAGGGGTGCTATTGAAAAAAATTGGTGAAAATAGTTAAAACTTCTAACTGTCAAATTAAGCCTTCCGGCTCATAAGGTTAGATTGCAGAAGGCTTTTGCTTTCCCCACACCCCCTCCTACTCAAAACACACCCCTTCACCCTACACATTTACTAAACTAACCCCACTTAAAATTGATTTTCCCCCTCTACCCCTCTCCCTCTTCTTCTCCTTCAACACAACACACCCCTCTAAAATCCCAAACCCCCCCCCCCCCTCTCCACTCCAAACCCACCCATCCTCACCTTCATCATTCACTCCTATTCAACTACCCAACATTGGCAACTAGCTCAAGGTAATAACCCTACCAAACTTTTTTCATTTTGGTTCTGTTTTCAGTTTTTCACGCCATTTTTTTTTTCTGTATTCGCGCTCCGTTCGAACAGGGTCGTTCGAACATGTTCGAATGATCGTGTTCGAACAAGTGTTTAATGGGGTGTGACTTTGCTAGGTTCGAACACCATCATTCGAACGTGTTCGCATAAGGGCGTTCGAACAGCGTTCGCATAAGGCCGTTCGAACAGTAGCAGATGAGATGACAACTGACATCGTAGAATCCCAAGATTTTACTAGTTCGTTCAAAACGGATACGGTAATAATGAATTAGTTGTTTTAATTTTAGCGAACTATTCAATTTATTTAACTGACACTTAGTAATTGAATTTCAGTTATTCCCTAGTCGTGAGGAGCTGCTGACGTGGGTGCGTGCGGTTGGAAAATCTCTTGGGATGGTGATTGTTATAGGAAGATCTGACACCGGACGACGATCAGGTAAACAATACTGCATGTTGATTTGTGATAAAGCTGGATCTTACAAGACAAATGTTGAGGAAGGCACGAACACTAGAAAATGTTGTTGTCAGTTCAGACTGAAAGGGAAATTTATTAAGAAGCTTGGAGGATGGATTTTGAGAGTTATGAATGGAACTCATAACCATGGTATGGCTACTTATCATGAAGGACGTCCGTACATTGGTAGGTTATCTTCAGAAGAGAAGGATCTAGTGGCTAGAATGACTAGGAACCATACTCGGCCAAAATTGATACTGAATGAGCTGAAATTGATGAAGCCTGATGATAACTATACGGATCCGTTTCACTTAAATTGCTATAGACCATATTTTGGATGAGATGCAACACACTGGATCCGTTTCACTTAACCCATCATTATGTCAACACACGCTCCGGACCACACACGGACTACCATGTGCATGTGAGCTTTCAAGGTATGATGTACAAACTCATAATTATATTGTGTCTACAAAAAAAACTTGTTTATGTCAATTGGGTTGTCACTAAATCAATGTCGCATTTTTTGTAGGGTTATGATGGACTGCACTCCAATTCCCTTGAGCATGATTCACCAACATTGGCAGAGGTTGAATTTCAAAATACAGACAGAGGTAATGGATGATGAGTTGAGTGTAGACATTGAACTTGAAGCTATCAAAAGAAGGTTTGAGGCCTCTGATCACGCCGGTAGAGTTATGATTAAAGCAAAAGCACGTGAATTGGCATTCCCAGACACGACTTCCATGTGTCCACCTCCGGATACGATCATTACAAAGGGAGCACCAAAAAAAGATAAGAAAGGGAAAGTTGATTACTCAACAAAGCGAGACAAGCCACAGTCCCCGGGACAGCCCTAATTCAGGCTGGACCTAGCCAAGCCACAGTCCCCGGAATTTCGAAGCACACCTCCCCAACAATGGAAAATAAAATAAAAAAACATACAAATTTAGCTAATTTCCACAATTATCTACTGTAATTAGATAATTACTGCATATATTTTTCTTCTTCCCTACTGTATAGGATACAGTTTGTACCATAAATTAGCTAGTTTACGGTAGACAAATATTTTTTTTAAAATTAAGGTTTTCAAAAAATTTATTTATTAGAAACAACAAAGAGTTATCATCAAAATAGTACAATAAACTACCCTAATAATTGATCGTCGTCGTCGTCATTAGATGATCATAAACAACAACTCGATCATGCTCTTTTTGAACACCCAAATGGCAGTGGTGTGGGTCATAAACAAAACACATGGATAATCCAATTGAAACATAAACAGAAACGGGGAAGAAAACTTAAAAGAACCCAAACACAATTTTGCCTAAAATTTATTAAAAATACTACAAAAATGCGACTTTAACTTAAAACAATTTTATGGAAACATCTAATCAAAATTATTATTCTACGATATACACTTGCTTTCCACCGGATGTGAAACAAGATTATTAATTAAGATTTAATTGATTTTATTTTAAAAAATTACCCCCTCCGTTCCTAATTTTTGTTACTTTTGGCTTGTTACACACAAATTAAAGTAAAATTAATTTGTGTTAGCTAAGTCCTAAAATACCTCCTTTATAGTTGTCTTGGATAACTGAAGCCAAAATAAAAAAGTCTTAGGACAATTAATCCATACTTTAGAACTTTAAAAGACTCAATAAATATAAAAAATATATTTGAAAATATTTGGTGAATTATACGCTGGGTTTTCAAAAGTACCATTGTTTTTGAACAAAAATAAAAGGCCAAAAATACCAAAGACTAAAAACAAAGGTAGTTAGATTTAGTTGTTTTGCACTTTCGAAGTAAAATACCCTAATTTAATATCATATTCTCCACAATTTTGCTTTTGAAAATGCATTGTCTACTATTGATATAACTATAATTATTAAGTGTGCAATTGAAAAGAAATAGTTAAATTAACATTGAATTTTTTTTGGTGAATAAATTAACATTGAACTTATAAAGCATCAAAAGTTTTTGGACAAAATTTAAAAACTAAAACATCAAAACATTGGTTAAACCTAAAGTGCATATAATTTAAATCCATTAATTAAACCCTAAAAATGTTATTAATGAGTAGTTTGACCAAAAAAAGTCATAACGCGTCAATGAATTCTCTCCGGAAGAGAGTTTACTGCGACACTCTTCTCTTGTCTGCAATCTGCATCATTCCCATCCTCCTCTCTCTCGCTATTTCTTCCCTTTCGACTACCGTTGAATATTTTCATCCGAACCATTAGCATGTCTAATCCGAACCTGGATTCCCACGATACGATCCAAGTTCTTCAGGACCCAAATAACATAGAGGACCCTCAAGTTCCGCTTCGTAACCTATCCCAGGTTCGGACGAAAATCGATTCACTACGGAACTTCCTATCCCAATCCATCAACACCAACGTTCCCCTAACCAACGATCAAATAACTGTAATCTCTAACCAGATCGTCTCTTCCATCAACCACACCATAGTCAACGCCGCCGCCCTCGTCTCTTACTCTCAGAATCTTACCGTTACCGGAGCCTCCGTCTTCCCACCGAACAATCACCGTCCAGAACCCTCCTCCGCAGCAAATACCAACTATCAGGCACTCAATTCGAAAATCGAACCCGCGGAAGATGACGAAGACGTCGTCACCGAAGACTTTGACGGCGATTACGATATCGTGGAGATCGACGCCGTGGAACTACTCGCGGAACACATCCACTTCTGCGAGATTTGCGGTAAAGGATTTAGACGTGATGCGAATCTCCGGATGCACATGCGCGCTCACGGGAACAAGTTCAAGACGCTTGAAGCGCTAGCGAAGCCGTCGGAGGAGGTTACCGGAATTAGCGCAAGCCGCCGTCCGACGCGATTCTCTTGTCCATTCGAAGGATGCACACGAAACAAGTTGCACCGGAAGTTCCGTTCGCTGAAATCGGTGGTTTGCGTGAAGAATCATTTCAAGAGAAGTCACTGTCCAAAGATGTACGCCTGTAACCGTTGTAACAAGAAGAACTTCTCGGTGCTTTCGGATTTGAAAAGCCACATGAGACATTGTGGTGGAGAGTCAAGGTGGAAGTGTTCTTGTGGGACTACGTTTTCTAGGAAGGATAAGTTGTTTGGACATATTGCTCTCTTTGAAGGACACATGCCTGCTCTTCTTCCCTTGGAGGAAGAGCAGAAAGGGAAAAGAGTTTTGGTTGTGGAGGAAAGTGAAGATTCTAAGGTGGTGATGGAAGGTGAATTGGATAATAGTTTTTTGAATGATGGGTTGCCGGAACAGTTCTTTGATGATTTTGGTTCTATTGATGACTACGGTTTCATGTTGGATGAGTAACAGTTCTAGCTGTTAAGTTAGTGTTAATGTAGTTTTAATTTATCAAAATCTTTACTTTTGTGATTCTTTGTTGGTTCTATTGTAATACATCAGGCTCAGAAATGGTGTTCATGCGTTGTTTTGTTTTTTGAGATTTGCTCATGCGTATTTATTCTGTGAGTAGATTCGTATTTATATCTTTGTATTCATTGTTCATAGCATAGTGAGAGCTCTATTTGTCTGTAATTTTTGTAAAAAGGTTTTTGAATGTGACGAAATTATTATAACAGGGTTTGTTAGGTAAGAATCCAAGTTCCAGATACGCTACCCCAGATAGAATCCAAGAATCCAATTATAAAAGGTTTCTCTATAATTGTAAAATTGTTTCATGTTAAGATCTGCTGTTAAGCGGGACACTGGCATTTGCAGATAGTGTTCACTACTTCACTGTTCAGAAACACTTACTAACAAGACGCTTCTTAAGGGACATCAAAGAGTTACAAGAAGGAGATTCAGGGTTCAAATTCTGGAAACTAACATTCTCTCGCCCCCACTAACATTTGCTTATAAAAAAAAACAAGACGCTTCTTAACTCGTTCATCTGTTGTGTCATTGGAATTTGATTGTCCTGATCTACAGGAACAAGGTAGAGGGTGGGAATCAAAAGATCTACAACAACACTTTTACCAGATTTAAAATTGGGATCGCGATTAAAATCTATCATTTTGGGGTCTCGTGTTTCTGGGAGAGAAGTATTCTTTTCTCAAAAATAGGTATTCATGTCCCCTCATTCTTTGCAAGGTTGATGATACCAAATTCTCTTTTAGTTCATGCTCCTTATATATAGAGGCAGTAAAATGGACTACTCGACCCACATCAGACCTGAGCTTTTATGTGCCGAGCCAAAAACCTCGGTTTGAAATTCAAGCTCTAACTTTGCAGCCTGACAGACCCAATCCATTTTGCCACCTCTACCTATATATTGGAAACAAGAATTCTAATTTACACATATCAAGGAATAGCATTGAAACAAGTTTTTTATTTAGCACCAAAGTTGACATGAGAAACAAGTATATTGTTAGTATGAATTTGCTGTCAAAAAAAAAGTATGAATTTCACTAACGACAAGGGTGCAAGCCCCTACAATGTCATCTCGTTTGGAAAGGAGTTCTTTGAATTCTCTTTCAGGTGCTCACTTGATTTGCAAGGGTTTGGGCAAATGACTCATGGATTTTGAAACCCAGAATCTTGCGTTTGTTCAGCTGGACCTTAGATGCTTTGAAGATTACCTCAAGAATATTGGAGGCCAAAGATTCTTTTCTCCATCGCAGGGGGAATGGAAGTGTCAATTGCCATCGACGAAGCCACACAAAAACGTTTTTTTGGGCATTTTGCTCGTGTTTTCATAGGTATCGATCTTAAAGATCATATTTGGGAAGAATCTTGGTAGAGGGGTAGGGATTCACTTTTTTTTTCTTAGAATACGAAAACATTCCCCTAATCTACTCTAAGTGTCATGTAATAAGCCATGATTGTTCAAATTGTAAGCATATATAGGGCTGCTTTGAATGATTTGGATATCAATCAGAATAAAGATCTTGGTAAGGATCCTATTGACATGGGTAAAACTCATAAACCTCCAGATACTATTGATAAGGGTAAACCTCCTGATATCAATGGGCCTAACCAGAGGGGTAAGGAGAGGTTAATCTATCGTCTCATAGATCACGCTCATAGTTCGAAAGATCCTGTTGTGACCTGGGTAAGTCCTTGGTGGATAACCTATAGAGGAAGGTAAACATATGTACTACTGTTGCCTGCTATTCAACATGATACATAATCTATCTGATATGTTAGTGATTTGGTTGTTCAAAATCAAGATCTTAACAATACTAGCGGAGATATCATCAGGAATGTGGCTGTTAAAGAGAAAGATTATGCTACTCAAGATGATGCGGTATCTAGCACACATGTTAATGTCTTGGTTGTTCCGAACCCAGATATTTCTTCTAGCAATGTTGTTGATAGTTACAATGCTAGCGAAGATATTATCATTGGTAGTGAGGTTGTTAAAGAAAAAAGGTTTTGAACTTAGGGTCTCATGGTAGTAGCGACACATTTTTTTATGCAAAAAATTAATATTCACTTAAGTGAAAAAAGTTACATTGTGGGAACAAGTATATCACATAAGGTGCATATGGTGAAGGCAGTAATGGGAGATGCATGAGGAATGAGAATGATTGGGGAGATAAAGGAAAAGGGAGAATATTTAATGATGTCGGGAGAAAGGAGAAGATGAAGAGATGTGTTATGGCCCAAATATGGACTAAATGATCTACTTAGGTGTTAAATGAGGGTATCAACTATCAAGTATAGAAGGATTTAGAAGGAATTGTTTGTTAAGATATTCTATTTTCAATGCCGCTAGAGTCCTATATATAGTCACATGGGTGTAATGAATGAGACACGAGAAGAATATGAAAAAGGTTTAGTTAATTATAATATAGTGTAATTTTCTCCCCTTTCATTAGCAATTCCTTATTCCCATCCTGTTTGGTACCCATTCCATTTTTGGGTACCTTATATTGATGCTTTTATTGCCATGGACTCGCCCTCTCCTATTCAATAACTTCTCCATAAAATTTTACATAGCCATTATATTATGCAACATTCACTCTCTGTCTGTGCTGCTGAAGCCTGCCATCAAGACCATCTTTGCCTCAAATAGCACCACACACACCACCATGGATGGTTTGGAACACCTTTCACAACCAACTAACACGCACTGCTACTAACCTAAATCTCCGTAGCCATTACCCTGTGGCGGATCTAGCTAGAGAGGGGTGGGGGCATTTGTCCCCATAAGATGAAAATGATTTACTTAGGTGTGCTTAGTAAAATTAGATTTTGCCCCCATAAGAAAATAGGGGTTGCCCCCATCTAAGTTAATTATTTTTTGAATGTCCTAACAAAATAATAAGAGATAAAAGAGAAAATAATTGGTACTAATTTAATTCTTTTATTGTTTTTTTTTTGACCAGAATTCTTTTATTTTCTAATTTTTATCGTTTCGGTCTTTTTAACACTAAACATACACACAAAGACTTTAAGGATATGTTTGGGAGGGGAGAACATATTTTTTGATTCTAAATTGAGGAAGCTATAAAATGTTTCTAAATATAAATCAAGTATGATTAAAAATGTTATATTGTTATCTATCAAGTTATTCTTTTATTTTTTTTAAAATATCAAATATATATTAGAATATATATATATATTTGATATTAGAATATATATTAGAATGTTGTAAAAAAAAATATATTAGAATATAGACTAATACTTTTCAAGCCCCCCTTCCATCCCCTCATCAACTATTTGATATTAGAATATCAAATATTAGAATATTGTTATCTGTCAAGTATGATTAAAATGTTGTGAATATATATATATATATATATATATATATATATATATATATATATATATATATTAGAATATAGACTAATACTTTTCAATCCCCCCTTCCGTCCCCTCATAAAACTCCCTCTCAAGCATACTCCTATATTTTGTGTTATTTTAAGAATAGAGGCCCAAAAAAAGTCTTTTACAACTAAACAAGACCTACTTACTCTCTAAAAAGTAAAACGTACTAATTTGACTATTAAAAAAATTTAAATATTAGCGAATTTATTCTTTAAAGAGGACTAAAATGTGTCTAAAATTATTTAAAATGACTAATTCAACTGATATTTATTTTTTCCAAAATAAGTCTCTATTTTTTTATCAGGTTGGGTAACTACTCTTTTTTATCACGAAAATATATATTTTGTAAATATTTATAATAGTTTTTTATAAAAATTGTTTGATTATTTTTTACCCCCCACGATTGCTTCCTCTAAATGTTGTTTCAGTGCCCCTTTACGTTTTAAGTTTTAACAATGATGGGGTGATGAAGTTATTGAGAAAGTATAAGACGTCGTCACTGAGACCCTTAGGGTGTGTTTGGGAGTTTGGAGGGGAGGGAAAGGGAGAGGTTGAGACTAATAGTGTAAATTCTTTAGTAATTGGGAGAAAAATTATCCCCCTAAACCCCCCAAACCCCCTCTCCTAGTTTATTTTTGGAGCCCCTCCAAACTCCCCCAAATATGGAGAGGGTTTTGGAGGGGCTCCAAAAATAAACTAGGAGAGGGGTTTGGGGGGGTTTAGGGGGATAATTTTTCTTCTCATCACTAAAGAATTTACACTATTAGTCCCAACCCCCCCTCCCCTCCCCTCCAAACTCCCAAACAGACCCTTAAAGAGCTGGAGAATAAAAACGTTGTTGCTCCACCAAACATATTCTCCAACGCCTTCTCGGCTCCATACATGAAAGGTGAAACAGAAATAGAGCAAATGTTTACTCAAAGTGGAGAAGGACAACTTCACCTATTATTTGGAGCTTTGGTGGCTAGTGGTGCACGCACAATGGTTGTGGTCTTGTGGAGTGGAGAGACAGTGGCATCATGGTCTTTTGATTGTGTGACGATGTCACGATGGTGTAGAGGTGACAGACGGCAGTGGCATAAGAGGGTTGGAGTTCGATGGTTACAAGTGGGCGATGGTGGATCTAGGACTCAGATACTAGTGCAAAATTAGGAAAAGAATTAGGCATTTAAAGTCAGACGCTCAGACGCCTGACTTGATAAGTAGACGCGGTGGCAAACTTGTAATTAAGAGAAAAAAGTTTATCTGGCGCGCTTGTGATTGAGTCCCCCCAATTCGGTTTTGTTGGCTATAGGTCGGCCTTTGTTTTTCCCTTGGGCAGGACTCAAAGTCGGCCTGTCACGCAGGGACTCGGCCATATTTGTTGTTGGAGACTTGCTTTATATTTGAATAGTAGTAAGTCAGCGCAACTCATGGAGGTTTGGCCTCTTTTTCCCTTTATAATGATTGCCGACCTGGTTTCCTTTTTGTATAGGTTTGGTTCATACCAAGGGAATTTGACCTCTGTTGTGGTTTGTGGCGTCGTACATATCAGAATTCATTTTCGGAGTGGGAGAACTAATGGCCATTATCAACTGGGTATATCTCATCCAGAGAGCATAGTACTCGTCAGGTTGAGTGTTTCATCGATGATGATTTTGATAAATTAACCCGGTGTTCGTAATCACCTTGGTTGCTTTTCTTCATCTTTCGCTAGTTTTTTACACGGCGAGTGGTGAGTTTCCTTTTGAGTAGTTTGCCTCAGGTGCTGAGTAATTAACCGAAGTGTCCATTTGCTTAGCCTAGTTCGGCTTTAATGAAGTGTGCCTTTGTTTGTAATTAGGATGATTAGGCATGATGTTGAGGTTGAAGGCGATGTTTCTAGGGAAGTTGCATGCCTCGCTTCATTATGCGTGTGGATGGTCTTTGTTGCCTTTTGTATCTTCAACTTATGAATTAAATTTATCTTTCTGCAATTTCTTTCATTTCTGCTTTAATTTTGAAAAAGCATTTTGAGTTTATGAAGACTTCGGCATGTTTATAAAGTTTATAAAGACTTTGCCGAGTTTCTGAATTTGCCAGTAGATAGTAGTTAGAGTGAATCATTTTAGTTTATAAGGACTTCAATGGATGAACCTCGAGTTTACGAGGACTACGAGGGGTAACCATGGAGTAGAACCTGATCCATTTGTTCATTCCAATAGTTCCCTTTTTCTTACATTATCTCGGCAAGATGGAGTATCTCTTTCTCTTAAGAGTTTTAACCCGACATCATCCCAAATTGGTTTGACCTTTAAATTTGTTAGGTCGTGGATCTCCAATCATTGTTGAATGGGATTTTGAACAAATCACTTGTCTTGATCTTTGCCGAAGTGTTTCAAAATGACTTCGGCTAGAGGCTTTGCAGAGGTGAGTAGTAAATTGTTCTGTTTTGTCTTAACCGAGCTGTATTGATTTGTTCTCAGCAAAGACTTAGCAGTAAAAATTGTAAAAAGGTCTAGTGTGATTGCATAAAACTAGTGTATGCAAAAATACAGTGATTTGCATTATGTTAATTGTAACTAAATAACTTCAAGGGAAGGGCTTGGTGCCGAACTGTCGATACAAACTACATACAATAATTTATAATATTCATTTGAAGAAAAGTAAGTCTAATTTGATGGCGAGTAATTAAGGAAGGCAACACGCATGCATCATATCCATTAATAATAGTAATAATAATAATAATAATAATAATAATAATAATAATAATAATAATAATAAGGTAATAATAATGATAAAAAATTGAACTTATCTTTGAGGGAATAATAATGGGTTCTCGGAACTGCCGGTACGGTTATCATGCATACGGTTGTCATTGTTTGGTAACCGTTTTCACCAATATGGTAACGGTTGTCCTTGACGCGAATTGAGTTTGAATGCCACCGTGCAGCCATGTTAATATGATCTTTATCCACTAGCTGAAATTGCCGATGATAATCATGGCGGAGAAACAGAGTTTGAATATTCTTTTAGAAATTACCTTGCGATGATCTCCTTTCACTAATTCATTTTCATGTTTCACCGTGATTCCTTGAGAATTGAGTCATTGACAAATGAGTGAAATGGAGGAATTGAGAAAAGGTCCAGTGAATATCTTATTGAAGTGATTTGCATTTCCTTCTTTCTCTTCCCCCATTTGCAAACAACACACGATCAGATATTAAAAATTTCAAAAGTGGAAACACATCTCCATATCTCTCACATGGATTTTGATCACGATGCCGATTATTTCCCGTCAAAAATTCATCAAATGAGTTGATCAAGTTTCGCTCGATTGGAGAATTCAAGTTGGTGATCAAAAAAAAATTGAGTTGATTGTTTCAGCGTTGAGTTGGGACGAGAGCAGAGTTCAGAATCGCGTTCGGGTGAGAGTATTTGGCCGAATTGATCAAGAACTGGGTGGATTCGGTGGTTTTTATGAAATTAGGCGAATGGAAGTGATGAAGTTGGTAATGAACTTGATAACACGGTAGTTCGTCGGAGAAGATGTGTGGCCGGGAAAGTTTTACCGCGCGGCCCCACGGTGGGCGCCAAATGTTCTTGGATAGAGTTTTACCGATGAACTCGGATTGTAACAATGGAGGCCGGATAGCTTTTTGTTATGCCGGCGTGCCTAGTTTACATGTGTTTTGTGTACCAGAATGTCTCCTCCTTTCCATTCACCGGGCTTGTCCTTTTATAATCGAGCTTTCGTGTAACTTCTCTGGGCTGTTTTCCTTGGAGTCTTCCCGGCGTTGCCACGTGTCTGGTCGGTCCTTACACCTCATTAGTTCTGCTATCCTTATCCGATGTGTTGGCCTCCATGCCGAGTTCCACGTGTCGCATATTGAAGATTTGTCTAATAAGTCCGATTCATCGGGCCTCTTCTCTTATTGGGCCGAGGTCTTTATGTGAAGTTGAAAGACGGTCTGCCTTGCAGTGTGCCGAGCCCAAAAGTCTATGACAGTCCACCATCTAATATTTATTATGTTTACATCATCATCATCATCATCTAACACATTGCATGACACTGTTGATATTGTCTCAAACATCATTCAAGCTTCTGAATCTGAGAGGTTAAGTTTGCCTCTGTAAGTTAATCAACTCATCCTTGTGTTATTTATTGGTTGGATTAATGTTGCTTGTTGTTTACTATGTCAATGTTACTGAGGCGTAAGGGGGGATTTATAAATAGTCAAGCCAAGATGTTGCTAAGGGGACTGATTAATAGAAAATGGTTAACAATTATATGAACTGAATCAACTGATCCACCAGTTGCCATTCCCCCGTTGCCTACTTGACTTTAGGTCTAACATTTTGGCTTTACTTGACTTTCTGGGAACTCTCCCTACAAAGGTTTCATGCTATTGAGCTTTGTAATTTTTGTTTATACATTAAGTAAAGGAAAATTTAGGGAAACAAAGGTTGATATATAGAGTTTCAATTCAATCTTCCATGCAACTCTTGAAAATTTGACTTAATAATTTCTACTTCTCATCTCTTGTATTCTTTGATCGTGTCCTTTATTCATTTTTACCTATTTTAAACGTTTACTGGTGATTTATTAAAGGGTAATAGCTTCTGTTTTGTGTACATCCTAAGTAATGTTGAACTTGAAGCTTCTTGCTTAGGCACCTAGGCAGGGCAGGTTTGATGCTTGATAGAGCCCTAATGCCTCATTGTAGCCTGCCTCGGTGGAATGCCTTTGACCTGTACCCCTTAGAGAACGCCTAGGCTGAGGTGCAATATTCTTGTGTTTCATTATGGTATCTCTAGTGTCATTGTCCATTTTGTATGCTGAGGTTCTTTCATTGATTTTTTCTTTGTATTGCTTACAAAGCTCTTGTTTTTCTTTTATTGTTTTCCCCTGGAGTCAGAACTCAAATTTAGAGAGGGTATGACTTTTGTTTATAAGACTTAAGTAAATACTACAGATTCTTGTTAGATCAGAGTTATAACTTCAAGCTACAATTCTTTTATATTCAAAATTCTTTCACTTTACTTTTTTTCGGTACCGTATCTCCAGCTATGTATCCGGTCTTGGATAAATAATCCGGTCCGAGATAGTTGGTACGTATGTCCTTGGTCGTCCGAGTTGGTGCTCCGGTCCGAGGTGGGGTGGTACCTGCAATGACACTCCGACGCTCAAGTCAGTGAGTGAGTCAATTACAAGTGAGAGTATGTGAGAGATGAGTACCATTAATGTGAGCAATCAATGCTTATTTATAGGTATCTGGAGTGGAGGAGGGCTGTCGGATCTAGGTCTGCAATCTCCACCGTTGGATGAATTTGGTCCTTTGATATTGGGCCTTTTTGGTGGATCGGCCATTGAGGCCCAATCCATAACAGTAGCCCCCCAAGTCGGGTCGCCTTAAGGCGAGCTAGACTTGTCATTTAGAGATCGCGCCGGGCCCAATACTCCGGGGTGAGAGACTCGCGGTATATCGGGACGATCTGAGGGACTCAGGTCACGTCGAGCGACTCGAGGTTGTCCGTTTTTGAGAGATTCCAGTCACGGCGGGGTCAAGAGACCGGGGCGAGCCGAGGGAAACGAAGCGATCCGGCCTAGCTGTGCCTTGATTCCTGCGCCAGCTAGCAACGTCATTGATGGGACGCGTCGTTCGAGGATGATTAGGGTAATGATGGCGCATGGAACGATGCGCCTGCCTAGGGGCTAGCTTTGGAACGACGCGCCTAGGCGCTTGGAACGACGCGCCTGCCCAGGCCCATCTGTGGCCTTCATGCTCCCTATAAATAGAAAGGGGGATCCCCTTTATTTTGGACTGTTCTTCTGCGAATTGCTCTGCTTCCGATCTTAAAGTCGTTCCGGAGCTTATTTCGCCTCTCAGAGTTGTGCTGAGTCTCGGTGAGGCCTTTGCTGTTTGCGACCTGCTTCAAGTGTTCGACGAGTTTCGTTTTTCACAAGGTTAGTTTTCCTCTTTTTCTTTATTGCTTCCGGCTTTAGATCACGACCGGGTTCTCTCCGAACCCGTATTTATAGATACAGAGTGGGGGTCGTCAGGTCGGGTTCCGACTTGGTTGTGGACCCACTGTTTACGTATCAACCTGACTCGTCAAGCCCCCATTTCTGCAGGATCGATCTGGCGAGGACGAAACAAACCCGTCGGGTTGCTAACACAGATCGCCCTAATCTCGCAAAAATGATGGCTTCCGGTGTTGGAGAGTCGATGGAAATTCGTGCCAGTTCCCCCGGGTCGGTTGTTCCCGAGGTTCAAGACGACTTGGGCTCTGTTCCTACTCACGCAGAAGACCGGTCTCCCGGGGTTCCCAGCAACGAGCCGGTGGATGAAGATAACGCAGAGGTAGTGGTCCTTGATTCGGATGATTCTGACGCCGAGCCCGACCGTGAAGAACAGGGTAGTACTAGCTGGAGCTCGGACGAGAGTGAGGCGGAGGTGGCTGAGAGCCGCAACAATGAAGACGGTCTTGGGCATTGCGGGGAGCCCGCGTATGAAGAGGGTGATTCCGACCAATACCCCCGAGCCGGTGTAGGGCCGGTCGATGTTCCCTTGTCCCAACCTCTCACCGTTCCCCAGGAGTATTCATGGGTGTCGGAGGCGTTGAGGGGGATTCCGTCCCTCTATAGGGCCGGGGATGACATGAGTTTCTTTGTCAACCGCCTTTCCCGGAAGGATCAGATCTGGAATGTGGAGGGAATGGCTGAAGACCACCACGTGGCCGTCTGGCCGAAAGCTCTGAAATTTGTTATATACGGGGTGACGATCCTTGATATGCACGTTAGCCCCCTTTTCACCGCCTTTCAGCAAGAGGCTTTGGAGATCTTGAACCTCGCTCCTTCCCAACTACATCCCAACTCATGGGCGTTCCTCCAGGCTTTTGAGTTGATGTGCATTCATCTGGAGAGGCCAATCTCCTGTGACCTCTTCTTCCACCTTTTTGAGGTCAACCGGAGGCACGAGGATGGCACTAAGGATCGGTGGGAGCACGTGAGCTTCCGGGCTAAGAGGGGAGTAAAGATCTTCATGCCCTACTCCGACTCTCTGAAGAACTGGAAAAATAAGTACTTCTTTGTGGAGCCTGTGAACGAGGAGGCAGTGAGGCACGTCGGCCAATATTCTGCGGACGGGAAATCGCTGGAGTTCACAAAGTTTCAACTGGGGTGGTCACTCTCTCATTTCAACCGGCGGCCTCATTTTTACACCGTCAGCTTAGGGCGGCTGTCCCAGGTTGATCAGGACTCGCTGGCGATCTTGACGAACTTTGCCGACCTGATTGTCTACCGGGATCTCAAAAAATTTGAGATTGACGTAGCCCGATTAGTTGGGGCCGGGTCGAAATCTCAAGTAGCCGCCGTTCTTGGTAGGTTTTTGATAGATAATTCCGCCCATAATTCTTTGGCTGCCGTTTCTTTTAACATTGTTTATTTTCCTTATTTTGCAGATAGCATGGGGCCTGACAAGTTCTCCCGCCTGGCGGCTCTTGCGGAAAGGAAAGCCGAGGTTCAAAAGGAGAAGCCTGTTGCTGCCGTTCCGATCAATACAATCCCGGAGGCCAGCTCGGCTGGTGTAGAGGATCGGGCTGCGGATCTTTTGCATCGGAAAAGGGAGCGCCCCCTGCCGCAAGCAGACCCTGCTTCTACTTCAGATGCTCCGGCTGCCCGGGCTTCAAAAAAGGGTCGTCATGGGAAGCATCGAACTTCTAGGTCTTCCGGTATTTCGATTGACGCCGACTTCCTGCAGAAGCACTTGGAGGATTCCCGGGTCGATCCGGTTGAGGCGTCTCTCAGGTTATTTCGGCATCTGGCCGACGTGACCAAGCTTCAGAAGGTCGAGGCTGATCAGAGTCAGGCAAAAGGTGACCCCAAATTTCGAGGTGCACACTTCGATTTTTCTTTTTGGTTATTTCTGTTGTTGACTTCCTTGTTTCTGCTGTCACAGGGGCTCTGGCGGAGAGGGACAGTGAAAGGAAAGCCCGGGAAGAGCTGCAGAAGAAATATGAGATGCTGGAGAGGGACCAATCCGAGCTCAAGGCGGTTGCGGACAAACTTGAAAAGGAGAGGGACTCTGCCCTTAATCTGTGCATGGAACATGAGGTCCGAATCTCAGACCTTGAGAGTCAAGATAGGCGGTCTGAAGAGGTGATTTCTTCCCTGAGGGCCCGGATTTATGAACTCGAAGCCGATCTTGTGAAAGCGAAGCAAGCCCAGGTCGGCACTAGCTTCGATTCCTCGCCTCGGATTGCTGAACTGGAAAAAGAGCTTCAGGAGGCGCTTGCCAAGGTGGCCAAGATTGCTGTGGAAGTGGCTGAGGAGAGTTTCGAAAAAGCTCTTGCTCAAGTCGCTGTTATTCATCCCTCTCTGCCTTTGGATCGGAGGATTCTTCGCTTGCAGCATACCGTAGAAAGCGGGCGTGTTGTCAGGCCCTACCCTCACTCTGAAGCGTTTGACGTTGTTTACCCTCCCCCTTCCTTGCCGTGACTGTTGCTGATGGGGAAGCTCTAGATTAGCTGTTTTTTGGGTTCCGGGTGGAACCGGTGGGGGAGAAAAGCCCCGGGTTCCGGGCGGAACCGGAATTTGTAATATGTCACCACCTTTTTTTTGAACTAGAGGGCCGGGCCGTATCCGGGGTAACTTGTAATAGAAATGTATTTTAATGTCTCCGGTTTCATTTACCTCGGTTTAGTCTTTATACTGTTGTTTTACATTTGTGCACTTGCGTTTGATTCGCTCAAGTGGTAAGCGTCGCCTTAGGGGCAGTTTACCGGGACTCGGCCCAGATCGAACTCGTCCCTTAGGGTTGTGGCAACCTCGGCCAACTAGTTGTTTTACGTAACGATGATCGCCTTCGGGGCAGTTTACCGGGACTCGGCCCAGATCGAACTCGCCCCTTAGGGTGGCGACAACCTCGGTCAGCCAAAGGAAGATAGCATCGGTATACACCGCAAACATAATTGATAACAATAAAAATAACGTCGGTATACACCGTTCTTCAGATTAAATGAGAATAACGTCGGTATACACCGTTCTTCAGCTAAAATGAGAATAACGTCGGTATACACCGTTCTTCAGATAAAATAAGAATAACGTCGGTATACACCGTTCTTCAGATAAAATAAGAATAACGTCGGTATACACCGGTCTTTAGATAAAATAAAAATAACGTCGGTATACACCGTTCTTCAGAAAAAATAAAAATAACGTCGGTATACACCGTTCTTCAGATAAAATAAGAATAACGTCGGTATACACCGTTCTTCAGGTAAGATGAGAGTCAGCTGTAGTACTTTCTCAGTTTGGTGGCGTTCCAAGTTCTTGGGATCGCCTTCCCGGCCAAGGTCTCCAATTCATAGGCACCTCTGCCGGTTTTAGATACAACTCGGTAAGGTCCTTCCCAGTTGGGGGCGAGCTTGCCCTGTGCGGCGTTCTTCAACCCGACATCGGCTCTTCGTAACACTAAATCACCGACCTCAAGGTCCCTAGGGGTCACTTTCGAGTTATATCGATCTGCTACCCTCTGTTTTATTATTGCTTCTTTAAGGGAAGCCTGGCCTCGGACCTCATCGACGAGGTCGAGGTTTTCTTTTAACGCCTGGTTATTGTCCTCCGGAGGTTTCGGGTGGAGCGTCCTCCAGCTTAGCTCCCCGATTTCTACCGGGATTACTGCCTCCGTCCCGTACGAAAGACGGAAGGGGGTCTCCCCCGTGGAGCTTTGCGGGGTGGTTCTGTAGGCCCACAGTACGTAAGGTAGCTCTTCAACCCAGTTCCCTTTTGCTTCATCGAGTCGCTTCCTCAGCCCATTGAGGAGCACTTTGTTGGCGGCCTCGGCCTGTCCGTTCGTCTGAGGGTGCTCTACCGAGGTAAATCGGTGTTTGATCTTGCGGTCAGACATGAGTTTTCTGAAGCCTTTGTCGGCGAACTGCGTTCCGTTGTCAGTGACTACAACCTCGGGGATCCCGAATCTAGTCATTATATTCTTTTTGAAGAATTTGATGCAATTCTTGGTGCTGATGATGGCCAACGGCTCCGCTTCGATCCATTTGGTGGAGTAATCCACCGCCACCATGAGGTATTTGATCTGGCCAGGGGCGGTCGGGAATGGTCCCAAGAGATCTATTCCCCACCACGCAAATGGCCATGGCGAGCTTAAGCTGGTGAGCTCCGTAGGGGGCGCTATGTGGACCTTGGCGTGGATCTGACACTTACTGCACTTCTTTACATAATTTCTTGCATCGGTCTCCATGGTTGGCCAGAAATATCCCGCCCTTAATGCCTTTCGAGCCAGGGATCGACCTCCAAGGTGTTGCCCGCAGATTCCCTCGTGGATCTCGGCCAAGACGTAGTCCGCCTCTCCTCCTTCAATGCATTTCAACAGCGGTGTAGACAAGCTTCTTCTGTAGAGGCTTCCATTGATTATGGAAAAAGAGGAGGCCTTCCTCCGGAGGATCTTGGCTTCGCTCGGGTCTGGAGGCTCGTTCCCCGTTCTGATATAGTCTATTAACGGCGCGATCCAGCCCTGGCTTTCTTCCACTACATTAACAGAAATATTTGCTTCCGGGTTCAGGATTACGCTCGGCTTACTCAGTGTTTCCTGGATTATCGACCGGTGGTTCCCCGAAATTTTGGTGCTGGCAAGCTTGGAAAGTATGTCTGCCCTGATATTTTCTGATCTTGGAACGTGCTTCACTTCCGTGAATGTAAAAAGGGAGAGCAGCTCCTGCACTCGGGTTAGGTACCTTTGCAAGGTCGGATCTTTAGCTTCGTACTGTTTCCCGATTTGGGACACCACCAATAATGAGTCGGTATTTAGGGAAAGCCGAGAGACCCTGAGATCGATCACAAGCCGGAGTCCAGCTATGCACGCTTCATATTCTGCCTGGTTGTTTGAGGTAGGGAAACCGAACGTGAGTGATACTTCGATTACAACGCCCATCGGGCTTTCGAGCATTAACCCTGCACCACTTCCTTTTGGATTTGAGGACCCGTCCACGTGGAGCGTCCACAATCCGTCCTCTGGGTCGGCGGGTGCCATCTCCGTAACAAAGTCGGCAAGTATTTGAGCTTTCATGGCCGGTCTTGTTTCGTATTTGATTCCGAATTCGGAGAGTTCTACTGCCCATTTGATCATTCGTCCTGCTAAATCAGGTCGGTGTAGGATCTGCCGAATTGGATAATTAGTCTGTACCACAATTTGATGGGCGACGAAGTAAGGTCGGAGACGGCGTGCCGAGATGAGTAGAGCAAAGGCGATTTTCTCTATTTTCTGATATCTCACTTCTGATCCATGCAAAGCTTTGCTTACGAAGTATACCGGGCTTTGACCAGTTGCGGTCTCCCTGATAAGCACGGCTCCGATGGCCTCATCCGAGACGGCCAGATACAAAAATAGATCCTCCCCTGGGCTTGGCCGACTTAGTATGGGCGGTTCGGATAGGACCTTTTTGAGCCGGGAGAGTGCCTCGTCCCGCTCTGGGGTCCATTCGAAAGTTGCTTCTTTCTTAAGTAGTTTGAACAATGGGAGCGATTTGAAGGCGGCGTTAGAAATGAAACGGGATGGTGCAGCTACCATACCGTTGAGCTTTTGGAGCTCTTTCTTAGTGGACGGGGTTCGCATTTCTGTTACCGCTCGGCATTTATCCGGGTTGGCTTCAATGCCCCTTTCCGTGAGATAGAAGCCCAGGAATTTTCCAGCCCGGACCCCGAAAGTGCATTTTTCCGGGTTTAGCCTCATATTATTTCTTCGGATTTCAGTAAAAATCTCTTCCAGGTCGGATATGTGGAGGTCTTCCCTTTCGCTTTTCGCAATCATGTCGTCGAGGTATACTTCCACGTTTCGGCCGATCTGATTTCGGAATACCTTGTTCATCATCCTTTGATAAGTGGCCCCCCGCATTTTTTAAACCGAATGGCATGACCCGGTAGCAGAAATTACCGCGGTCAGTCATAAAGGCCGTCTTCTCTTGGTCGGGGGGGAACATCGGAATTTGATTATATCCGGAATAAGCATCCATGAACGATAGTAAACGAAAACCTGAAGCATTATCGACGAGCCGATCAATGCTAGGAACAGGGAAAGCGTCCTTAGGACAGGCCTTATTAAGATCGGTATAGTCAACGCACATTCGCCACTTTCCATTGCTTTTCTTAACAAGTACAGGGTTTGAGAGCCAAGTTGTGTACTTGACCTCTTTTACAAAATCAGCTTTAATTAAATCTTCTACGACCTTGGCCGTAGCAGCTGCTTTTTCCTGGCTCTGAGCTCTCTTGCGCTGGGCGACCCATTTTGCCCCGGGGTTCACCGCTAGCTGGTGGCAGGCAACCTCAGGGGGAATCCCGGGCATGTCTTTTGCTGACCATGCGAAAAGATCGGCGTGAGATTTTAGGCAGAGGGTGAGCTCTGCTTTAACTTCGTCGGGGAGATCGGATCCGATCTGGACAGTTTGGGTCGGGTCCTCTCCCAGCTGGATCTGCACGAACTGTCCATCAGGTTGAGGTCGCCTAATCTTCTTTTTCAGCTCCCATGCTAACTCGTCGTCGCTTTCTTCCTCGGAGCTGTCCGGGTCGTACCTTGCATCGAGGTCTGTGACGTTGACTTCGGCCGCTGGACCGGTTCTTTTCTTCTTTGGGCTTTTCTGAGTCCTTGTTTCTATGGGGGGAACCCCCTCCTCTGAGGCCTGCCTATCTGCCTTGACGTGAAGATAAAAACATCTCTGGGCGAACTCTAAGTCGGCATCAAGGGTGATGATTTGGTCACTTAATGAATAGAACTTCATCTTGAGGTGAACCGTTGAAGTGACGGCTCCGAGCCTTCCAAAGGTGGGCCTCCCGATGATACAGTTGTAGACCGAGGGGCATGGCAGGGGCATGGCAGTACCAAGAATTTGGTCTTGACCGTCCTTTCTAATGGCTCCTCTCCATAGGTGACCATCATTTCCAGATAACCGAGAGGTTTTGTCTGGGACCCATTGAAGCCCGAAAGATCCGATCCTCGGTAAGGGGTGAAGTCTTCCTCTGAGATCTGTAGTTTTCTCACCAGGTCGATGAAGATGATATCAGCGGAGCTCCCTTGGTCGACCAGAACCCTTCTTATTTCATGGTTTTCCATGACCGCCCTGATTATGAGGGGTATGTGCTTATTTGGCTTGCCATCCAATAAGTCTCGGTCGCTGAATGACAGGGGTTGGCGTTCCGGGCCCGAGCTAATCGCAGGTGGAAGTGGCACACATGACTTCCTTCCATTTCCTTTTCATCGTTTTGCCCGACGCCTCGTCGGGGTAGCCCCCAGATATCATCATCATTACAGGCCGGCCCTTTGATTTTCGAAAGTCGCGCTCGTCCTCTGAGCTCTCCTCCCATTTTTGTGGGGCTTTACCCTTCCGTTTTGGATCGGCTTCCTCTTCCTTAACCTCGGCCTCGTGCCTAGGTGTTTTAGCCACGTACTGACTCAATTTTCCTTTCTTAATCAGATCCTCAATGTCATCCTTCAAAGCATTGCATCGATTGGTGTCGTGCCCTTTGCTCCGGTGATACCGGCAGTACTTGTTGGATCTCTGCCCCGGCCTGTGTGGGAGTGGATCGGGGAACTTTACTTCTTTGAACTCGGCATTCATACATTCCGCCAGAATCCTGGCCCTTGTTTCATTCAGGTCGGAATATTGCTGGTGTCGGTTCCGGGGTCGGAGCCTATTGTCGTTCCGGGTCTCCCTTTCATACCGGGCCTCTCCTGCCTGACGCACCGGAGCCTCTTTTTCATACCGAGGCTTGCTCGTTCCGGGATCGGCGTCTGACTTTCTTGCAACAGCGCCTTCTTCATGATCAATGTATTTCTGAGATCGCTGGAGGAACTCGGCAAGCGATTCAGTTTGGTTGATACCGACATCGATCTGAAATAGACTTCCCTCCCGAAGACCGGCTTCCATGAAGAACAATCGAAATGAATCGTCCAAGTTCCGGACCTGAGCCGCTTCTTTGTTGAATCTTTCGATATAGTCTCGGAGAGACTCGTTCTCTCCTTGCCGGATGGCTTGTAAGACTTTGCGAGACTTTGGTTTCATTTTGGAGTGGGCGAACTGGGCCGAGAACAGCTTTGCAAGCTGGTCCCAAGATGAAATAGAGTTTGGCTTGAGGGCTCTGAACCAGTCCAAAGCCAATTTCTCAAGAGTAAGAGGGAAGATTCGGCATTTGATCTCCTCCGGGACATTCCGGTATTGCATCATCGTGTCAAAGTAATCTAGGTGTCGGTCGGGATCGCCCGTCCCGTCATGCATCTTTAAACCCTCCGGGGGCTTCTCTAAGTGCTTGGGTACCGGGAAATAGTCGATTTCCGCTGTAAATGGTCCCTTCCGCGACGTGGCCCTTTCCCTCGGAGGAGGCCTCCTGATAGGGCGTCGGACAGGGGATCCGGGAGACCGAGGGCGCCGACGTTCATGCCTCGGGGGACTTTCCCTGGCTTATAGAACGCCGCCTTGGGGATGAAGATGCTAGTGATGAGCTTTGGTGAGTTGAGTCCCCGGGGTAATAAGTCTCGTCATAAGTCTCGTTTGGGGGAGTTCCAGATTCTTGCCTCCCTCTTCGGCGTGGTGGCGAGCGATGGTGGTGCCTCCTCTAAGCAGGGGATCAGTGACGTCTTTTACTGGAGGTTCTTCTGCTAGGAGAGTAGGTTTGAGGGGAAGACCGATCCGGGATATCTCGGGCCCGAACTTCGGCCATCTCGGCCTCCAGCTGGGAGTAACGCTGACTCCTTTGATCAGCCTCGGCCTGCCTTGTCAGTAGTTGGATGAGCTGTTGGACAGCATCGATCGGTACCGGGACAGTCGGGGCTGGAGGTGGAAACTGGTTTCTAGCGGAGCTTATAGGGATCATCGCCCTGGATGAATTCCGGCCGTGGGCCGAGCTGCGAGGGAGAGTAACCGCTACCCCCTCCGGGGTTTCCTGTTGTTGGTCGGGTCTGACCACGACGCTGGATACGTTTCTGTGTCGTAATTCCGGAGCCATTGCTGATCAAGGAGGTTGGGGGAAAGACTAGAGTATAAGGCTCTCCCACTGTGGTCGCCAATGTTCGGTACCGTATCTCCAGCTATGTATCCGGTCTTGGATAAATAATCCGGTCCGAGATAGTTGGTACGTATGTCCTTGGTCGTCCGAGTTGGTGCTCCGGTCCGAGGTGGGGTGGTACCTGCAATGACACTCCGACGCTCAAGTCAGTGAGTGAGTCAATTACAAGTGAGAGTATGTGAGAGATGAGTACCATTAATGTGAGCAATCAATGCTTATTTATAGGTATCTGGAGTGGAGGAGGGCTGTCGGATCTAGGTCTGCAATCTCCACCGTTGGATGAATTTGGTCCTTTGATATTGGGCCTTTTTGGTGGATTGGCCATTGAGGCCCAATCCATAACACTTTTTGTACTTGTTGCCTCTTCCCAGTCCTGATAAAATCTGTGTTTTCTACTTTCAAATCCTAACAACCATTCTTGAATCCTGAGTACCTCATCCGTAGCTTAAGAGTTAGAATGATTGATTTTCATTAATAAAAATACGGGTTTGCTTTGCAAATTATTTTTGTAAGTTGTCTTTTTGATTTTTACTTAGTGAGTGTGTGAACTGTGAAGATATTAGTCATTCTTCAGTTAGTATTGTTAATGTAATCTAGTTTAGTTCAGCACAGTGTAATAGTAAGCTGCTAGCCTAGTTGTGCATAACTGAATGCTGCGTCAGCAGGTTCAGTTATGCTAATTCACTGTATTAGAGATCTTCATATATAAGGACTCTCCCCTGTAATCAGATCAATTCAATCAATACAATTCAGTTACAACCAATTCTAACTGAATCTCTTTCTCTCTCTAATAGTGAGTGGACTGGATATATGTAAGGTTTCAGACATACTGTAGAAATACCTTCTTTTTCCTTTCTGATTTCAATACCTTTCTTTTTTGGTGCTAATGGTGTATGTATTTTCTGAAGCAGTTGGTGCCATCGCATTTTCCCTATCCAAGCTCCCTGTGTTTTGTACGAAAAAGAACTACAAGAAGTAGTAACAACGCTTGTTAAAAATTTCGTGGATGCTAAGCAGGACAGCCTAGAATGACCTTTAAAGGTTCAGTACAATATTACCTCTTTATTACAAATGAGTCATGCTTTTCATAAGCTAACATAACTACCAAAGTATCTTGAACTCATTGGGAGTTCTCACCACTTGAGATATGTGAGAGAGTCACTACCTTAGCAGTACCTTATTAGTAGTATTTTTACCGTTTTAATGTGTATTGGTCATTTTAATGTTTTACTGCTAGTTTGCCTAAATTGGGTGAGTTGTGGATTGTTTGCCACCTCATGACCTTCTAGAAGCTTGTATTATGGAATATTCCCAAATTGGAGTAGTACTTATTAACTCTCCATCATTAATGAAATCATGATTGAAATCCAATATTCTCTCTCTGAATCTATTCTCTGTTGCTCTAGATCTCAGCAACCTTGCTGAGCCATTTCATCTCTTTCTTCGAGCTTCATTCTCAATCTTGAGGCTCCTAGCTAGAGTGAGCTCCCTTTGATCCAAAACATTGGCTCAATCGGTCTCAATTGGTATTCAAAGCACATCCTGGTACTAAACCATGACTATTACACGCAGCCAATCAGTTACAGATCTAGATTGGAAACTGGACGAGAATGTAGTGGCGATGAACGCTCGAATCGATCAAGTGCAGCACACACTTGATACTCGCTTGGAGGAACTTTGCAATTTGATCATTGCCCAGAGTAGAGGAACGGGACAAGCGTCAAACGATAGCTTCAACTCACCTCCGCGTAACGATAGATCTCATGTCGTTGTTCCCAAGCCTGTTGTGGAAACACCACCGCGTAACGATGTTCCACCACCACGGAATGACAACCCTCCAGCTCGCAACTATTCAATGCGTCACTCAAAGATCGAGTTTCCTCGATTTGACGGGAAGAAGGTAAAAGACTGGCTTTATAAATGTGACCAGTTCTTCCTTTTGGACGAGACACCACCGGAGTCAAGAGTTAGATTGGCTTCGATTCACCTCGAGGGCTTGGCGTTGCAATGGCATCTCAACTATATGAGGGCTCGCTTTGATGAGTATCCTAGGTGGTCGCAGTATGCTGCTGATGTGAGAAGAAGGTTTGGCGATTTGTACGAGGATCCACTCGCAGAACTTGTTCAGGTGAAACACTCTAAATCTGTACAAATTTATGTTGATGAATTTGAGCTAGCCCTTACTCAAGTTAATATACTCCCCGAGCATGCTCTTAGTATTTTCATGGTTGGTTTGGATCCTGTTACTCAAGCACACGTTAGGATGTTCAATCCAACAAGCATTGCTCATGCCTCAAACCTTGCTAAGCTACTAGAATCAACCAAAATCACCACACACAAGCCAAACACATACAGACAGACCTACACAAATCCTAAATCTCAAACACAAGCCACACAACCACCTCTCCTAGCTACACCAGCAACCCAGAAAAGTACACCTACCAGAACATACTCCAAAGCTCAACTGGAAGAACGTAGTGCCAAAGGTCTTTGTTGGTACTGTGATGAACCATATACCCCTAGCCATAGACTAACCCATAAAGGAAGACACTCCTTGATGATGATGGAGGCTGATGAAGAAGAATGTGAAACAGAACATCAACCCGAACCTGTTTTAGAACCAGTTCTCACCCCGGTTGTTGACCAAGACATACCCCAAATTTCACTACAAGCCATGACAGGATCCCCTAAGTATCAAACCATGAGAGTGAAAGGTTGGTATCTTAAGAAATTGTTGAATATCTTGTTGGATAGTGGGACTACACACAATTTTTTAGATCTGCATAAAGCTAAGAAATTGGATTGTAAGCTGATTGCTGTAGAGAAAATATCTATTACCAGTGGTGGAGGTCACAAATTGGAGGCACCCTTCATTTGCAAGGGTTTTAAATGGACTATACTTAACCATGAATTTGTTGCTGATGTGTATGTTCTTCCTTTAGCTAGCTATGACCTCATTTTAGGAGTACAGTGGCTTAGATCACTTGGGCCAATACTCTGGGATTTCAACAAGCTGCAAATGGAGTTTGCCGTGGATGGACAGAGAATTGTGCTCAGAAGTGCAAAGACCCCAGGTGTCAAATTAATTTCTAACAAAGCAATGAATCTAGCAGTGGATCAGGGAGCTGAGTTATGCTTTCTGGAGGTAAATCAATCAGCTCCACAGTTTTTCCTACCTACTTGTACCTTGACAAACTCAGGTATGCCTCAACCTAGTGTTCCAGAGGAAATATCTGTGTTGTTGGATGCTTATCATGATATATTTACTGAACCTAAGGAATTACCTCCCTTTAGAGAAGGATTTGATCACAAAATACCATTGATAAATGATGCTTCTCCAGTAAATATGCGTCCATATAGGTACCCAGTTGTTCAGAAGGACATAATTGATAACTTATTAGGTGAAATGCTCACTCAAGGAGTTATACGCCATAGTAACAGCCCATTTGCTTCTCCTACTGTGTTAGTTAGGAAAAAAGATGGGTCTTGGAGGCTATGTGTAGACTATAGGAAACTTAATCATAACACTGTGAATGATAGGTTTCCCATACCCTTGATAGAAGATCTTATGGATGAGTTAGGAGGTGCTGCTGTTTTTTCTAAACTTGATCTAAGATCTGGATATCATCAGCTGAGGATGAGTGAAGGAGATGAGTTCAAGACTGCATTTAAGACTCATGGTGGTCACTTTGAGTATTTAGTGATGCCATTTGGCCTCACAAATGCCCCAGCCTCCTTCCAAGCCTTGATGAATCACGTATTCCAAAGATTTTTGAGGAAGTTTGTGATTATATTTTTTGATGACATTTTAGTTTATAGTCCTTCCTTGCAGGCACATGTGCAGCATCTTACTGAAGTCTTTGAAACTGTGAGACTAAACAAATTGTTTTTGAAGAAATCTAAGTGTCAATTTGCCACTAATCGGGTGGAGTACTTAAGGCACTTCATATCTCAGCAAGGAGTAGCTACTGACCCTGACAAGGTGAAAGCAGTTTGTGAATGGCCTATACCTAAGACTCTAAAGCAACTGAGGGGATTCTTGGGTCTTGCAGGGTATTATAGACGTTTTGTGAAAGATTTTGGGAAGATAGCTAAACCTCTCACTGATTTGTTGAAAAGGGATAATTTTATCTGGTCTGAAATAGCTACTGTGGCATTCCAACAATTGAAGACAGCATTATCTGAAGCTCCAGTACTAGCTTTACCTGACTTCTCCAAACAATTTGTGCTCGAGACATGCTTCAGGCAAGGGAATAAGAGCTGTATTGATGCAAGACAATCACCCTATAGCCTATAGTAGTAAATCCTTGGGCCCTAGACAACAATCTCTATCCATTTATGAGAAGGAATTGCTAGCTATAGTGTATGCGGTACAGAAATGGAGCACGTACCTGGCCCCTAAATCTTTTATAATTAAGACAGACCAGAAGAGTATCAAGCATATTCTTGAACAGAGGCTCAACACACCATTCCAACAATCTTGGGTAGCCAAGCTCATGGGCTATGACTTTGAGATTGTATACAAAGAAGGAAAAGAGAATAAAGCAGCTGACGCTCTATCCAAAATTGAAGGAGCAGAATTAATGTCTCTTATATTTGATTCTGTGCAGGTTGATTTACTGGAGCAGATCAAATCTTCGTGGAAGGAAGATGCTACACTTCAAACTCTGATCTCAGAATTGGAGAAGGATCCAAATAGCCACCCAAAATTCACTTGGCATGACAAAATTCTGAGGAGAAGAGGAAAGCTAGTCGTGGGCAACAACTCTGATATTAGAGCGTTTATTCTTAATTGGATGCATGATTCCAGCTCTGGTGGTCTTTCAGGAAAAGATAACACTGCTGCTAGAGTAAAGACCCTGTTTTTCTGGAAGGGAATGACCAAGCACATCCAAGCTCATGTGAGGAATTGCTCCACTTGTCAAAGATAGAAACCTGATCAGGTAGCCTCACCTGGTTTACTGCAACCTCTACCAGTTCCTGGTCGAATATGGGAAGCAATCAGTATGGATTTCATTGATGGATTGCCAAAATCCAATGGAAAGCAAGTAATCTTTGTAGTTGTTGATAGATTGAGCAAATATGCTCACTTTATGCCACTATCACATCCTTACACTGCACTTGATGTGGCTCAAACTTTTCTGGATTCCATTTTTAAGTTGCACGGTTTACCAGTCTCTATCACTTCTGATCGGGACCCAATATTCTTGAGCAAGGTGTGGAATGAATTCTTCACATTGCAAGGTGTCTCTTTGAACAAATCAAGTGCTTATCACCCACAGACAGACGGGCAAACCGAGATCGTAAATAAAGCACTTGAAACTTATTTGAGATGTATGTGTGGTGAGCAGCCAACAGCTTGGAGCAGCTGGTTATCTTTAGCAGAGTGGTGGTACAACACCACATTCCACTCAGCAATTCAGTGCACTCCTTATGAGGTTGTCTTTGGTCAAACACCTCCAATTCACCTTCCATACTTACCAGGAGAGTCCACTTCTATGACTGTTGATCGTTCCCTCACTGCTAGAGAGGAAGCAATGAAGCTATTGAAATTTCATTTGGCTTGAGCACAGCAAAGAATGAAGCAATTAGCTGATAAACATAGAAGTGACAGACAGTTTGCTATTGGAGATTATGTTTTTCTGAAGCTTCAACCTTATAGGCAGTTATCATTGAGGAAACATGCATTTCACAAGCTTAGCCCAAAGTACTATGGCCCTTACAAGGTGCTGGACAGGGTGGGAAAAGTAGCATACCAGTTAGAATTGCCTGCAGATTCTGGTATTCATAATGTGATCCACGTATCTCAGCTGAAGCTGTGTCCCAATGCTGATGCTTCTGTGATTGCTCACCCTACTGCTCCTACTGTGTTTAATCCTAAGAAGGAACCTGAAGCAATATTGGATCGCAAGATGGTCAAGAGAGGGCGTGTAGCAGCTACAAAAGTGCTTGTGAAGTGGGAGGATTTACCACCAGACTTGGCAACTTGGGAGTTCTACTATGACTTGCTCAAGGAATTTCCAAAATTTCACTCTTGAGGACAAGACTATTCTTGAGGAGGGGGTATTGTGACAGAGTCACTACCTTAGCAGTACCTTATTAGTAGTATTTTTACCGTTTTACTGTGTATTGGTCATTTTAATGTTTTACTGCTAGTTTGCCTAAATTGGGTGAGTTGTGGATTGTTTGCCACCTCATGACCTTCTAGAAGCTTGTATTATGGAATATTCCCAAATTGGAGTAGTACTTATTAACTCTCCATCATTAATGAAATCATGATTGAAATCCAATATTCTCTCTCTCTGAATCTATTCTCTGTTGCCCTAGATCTCAGTAACCTTGCTGAGCCATTTCCTCTCTTTCTTCGAGCTTCATTCTCAATCTTGAGGCTCCTAGCTAGAGTGAGCTCCCTTTGATCCAAAACATTGGCTCAATCGGTCTCAAGATACACGACCCCCTCCCATCATCCACGTCTCCAATGGAGAGTATTAAAACTTCAATATCAAGCAGATCTCAGAATGCTGGCTGAATATTTTTCTACCCGGGCTTCATATCATCCTTAATAATGGTGTCTCAACATGATCGATGCCAAATGAAGTCAGAACTGTGATCTTGTTTTAATTCTAAAACAGGACATGCAAGTTGTCTGGAACTGTCTCAATTTTGTAATTGAAATTTAATGAAATACACTGTAACACCCCGATATTTTTATTTATTAAAAATACCCAAGTGCACATTAGTAACACATCAGAGATATATTTCCTGCTTAGACATTGAATATCACTATAAATTTTCGCTGAATATAAACCAAACAGTCTTATTTACAAACAAGACGATACGGTTCTCAGACCATAAACCATCAGCAGCTATAGTATTCAGTATCATACAAGAAAGCGGAAGAAAGATATAACACTAAATACATAGTGTTGCAGTACATAGACAACAAAGGAAATATAAACTTAAGCATAAAGCTAAGTCATCAGCAACCATCCGAGCTCCACCTACTCGTGCCTCTGTGGTCCCTTCTTTCCTTGTTTCTCTGTAAAACCACAACATATAAACAGTGAGATACAATCTCAGTGAGTTCTACCGAGACCCCTACTAGCGCTCTCGGTACTATTTTAAAACATTTTTAACTCAACACGGCATCGACTGCGTGACCGCTAACTCCCGATGAACCGCATTATTTTACACATAGCATTCCACCGACTGCGTAACCGCTACATCCCGGGGAATCTGCTATAACTCAGTACGACACTGACTGCATGACTGCTAACTCCCGGTGGACCGCACAACAGCTAATTTAACATAACACCGACTGCGTAACCGCTAACTCCCGGTGAACCCCCCTACCAATAGTACATTCTCCTATTGGCATGGAGCCTAGGGTAAGGGATCATGACTGCCCCGCCTAGTATGTTACACATGGGTCGTCACCCAACTCGACACATATACAAACATATAACTACAATCATATGAACCCATAGTCCATTTACATTACGCTTTACCACGTAGGACTCATAGTCCGCTTGTTATTAATAAAACTTGTCCGCACACGTATGCTATTATTCGGCTTTTCGAAAGAATTTCAACTTCAAAAGTATTTTTATAAAACCCTTTTGAAACATACCCAAAATCATGGCATTATAAGCCTAATATCATTATAGAAGGGTTAGGAAAGGATTAAAAGAGGATTGGAATCGATCGGGATCGTTTCGGGCAAGTTTGGAAAATTTGGACAGAACACAGCGCACGGTTCGTGCGCCCATACGCACGGGTCGTGCGCCCTGTAATGCATTTTTGAAAACAGAAACAGAATGACACGCACGGGTCGTGCGCTTTTGACAGCATTGTATTTTATCCCGTTTTCGCATTTTTCGTAGTTCCGACCAATTCCGATACCTGTTCCAGTCCAGTCCCAACATAAAAACAGTCCAAAAACATATTCAAACAACAATGACCATCAATCAAACAATCCAAAAACCGATTGGACCTAAAACGTGATTTTCGTACAAAATACGTTTTCGACACGAATCAAACCGAAACACATTTCACAATTTATGTTTATTAAATTCAAAAATCTAAACGTGAGTAAAACTCACCCTTGAAGCGTGGGCCACGAGCGAGCCGAAATCACCGAGTAACCACACGAACGCTCCCCGCTCCGGCGACCCCCAATCCGCTTCCAAAGCTTTCCACTCGATCGCGAAACCTCTTTTTGACCGAAATACCGAATTCCTCGAAATCTTTCCTGAACACTATTCATCATCCCTAACCTCCAAAAGCTACTATTCACAAAACCCCAAATTTGATTTCTCAAATCTCACCCAATCAAACCTTGATTCTTTCACTCCAAGCTAGTACCCAAGCCTCCATTTGAACTCCCTTAGCCTTCAAACCGCTTTATTGAAGAAGATAGCTTTCAAAAACGTCACCTTGAGCTTCAAACCGAAAATGGTAGATTCGTGTAGAGTGAGTTGATGATGATGATGTTTGTACCAAATCGAAGAGGGAGTAACGCTGAACGTTTTTCGCGTTGGAAGGAAGTCGTTTTGATGAACCGAAACCTTCCATTTTTCCTCTTCTTCCTCCTTACCCTTTCTTTTCTCTTCTTTTCTTTTTCCTCTCTTTTCTCTCTGTCTCTCGCTGCCTTCTTCTTTCTTTTCTTTCTTTTTAATTCATTCACTCACCCACACACACACATTACACGCATACACATATATTTATTAATACATACGCGGTAACGTGGTCCAATTACCGTATTGATCTAAAACTCTTATTTCGATTCCAAAACTTCCTTGACCCGTATTATCCGGTTAACGATCCGATGACAACCAATAAATGATTTTAGCACTCAATAAATTTACCAGTCAAGTACTAAAATAACTCAATTGGGTTAACATCCAAATAATTTTACTAATTATTTTGCGGATGTTACATACACATTATATTATATATACTTCTTAATCGAATGTAGTTCTAGATAAGTTTCGGACAAGAATTTTTTACAATTAGATGTTTATGTTTGTTATTTTTAGAGCTGAATACTATTTTGGAAAATCTCGTATGTATGTTTGATGTATTTGTGCATTGAATTTGTAGTTTGCTGTTGGGTTCAATCGAAGAGGAATAGAAGAAACAAAGTCTGGGAAAGAAAATTTAAATGGTTCAAATAGTTTGCTGGACCGCAGTAAATGCTTTGCTGTAGTGGCTTCAGCTGTGAATAATGTTGTGGAAGATTCAGTAGTGGATCTGAAGTCTCTAGAGGTATGTTGTACAGCCTTAAACAAATTAAAGCAGTTTAGTAACTTTGTATTCACATTTATACATTCTCTGAATTGACACTGGTGTTGCAGCTCTCTGTTCTTGTTAAATTGCTGCCCCTTTCTGGAGTACCTAATGGATGCATAGTGGTTGCCGTCTCTGTACTCCCCAAGAACCTTGTTAGTACAAAGCCTCGACTCTGTGTTAAGGCCCTGACTTCCAATACTAAGGAAGGTTCCGTGGCTCTATGAGAAGGATTTGTTCTACTGTTTCACTTCTGCATGCTTTTGGGTGGTGGTGGGCACTGTATTTTTAATGTTTTGTTGTCGATATAATATAGGCTAAACTCCTGTTTTGGCCCTTTATCTTTGGGGTTGCGGTCACTTTGGCCCTTTATCTTTTTTTTTCTCATTTTAGACCCTCATGTTTTTTGTGTGTGTCATTTTGGCCCCTGTCGTTATCATTTTAGTCCCTTATGTTTTTAATTGATTTCATTTTAGTCCCTTATGTTTTTAATTGATTTCATTTTGGGCCCTTATGTTTTTAATTGATTTCATTTTCGTCCTTAAAAATTTGCTACAAAAAACATAAACATTACGGCAGGGGCCAAAATGACACACACAAAAAACATGAGGGTCTAAAATGAGAAAAAAAAAGATAAAGGGCCAAAGTGACCACAACCCCAAAGATAAAGGGCCAAAACAGGAGTTTAGCCTATAATATATCTTTGTTTGACAAGATATTAGCCAAATGAATGTTAAATTGCTAAAGTAATTTTTAGTTTGCTAATGATATTTTTGGAGCAAAATTTAGTACTTTTATATAAAATGCGTGTTGCTAAACTTAATATTTGATGCTACTGATGGAGCCAAATTAATATATGCAGGGAGAATCACCCAAAAGCTTAAAAAAATTAAATAAATAAATAAAGAATTTTAAAGTCAGGTGGTTAAAAGTCTGACTTAAAAACTTTTTTAAAGTCAGACTGGCGTTTGACTTCAAAGTTATTCGAAGAGGCTGGTCTAAAACGAACACAGGGAATTAAAGTCAGGCGGTTAAAAGTCTGACTAAAAAACAAATTTATGAAGTCGGGCTGTCGCTTGACTTAAAATCTCTTAACATACGAAGTCGCCTTAATAGAAGTCAGACTGGCGCCTGACTTTAAATGTCCAATTTGCCTGACTTTAAATCTATTTTTTGCACTAGTGAGAGTTAGGGGGTCAAAATTTTTAAAAGCATGCATGACTAAAAATATAATTAAAAACAATTTTAATATACCTAAATAAATAATTATACAACTCATATTTTTCCTGATAGAGAAATGAGATCAGTGAGTGATGAGTTTGTTTGAGGTTGGTTGGTATAATTGAGTGCAAAATTAGAGATCTTACTACAAAATTATAATGGGGGGGGGGGGGGGGGGGTGGTCAAAATATTTTTTATATAGGAGGTAAATGAAAACTTTTTTTTCTTCCTGGGGTTTCAGTTTACTTGGCTTGGAGTACCTTGTACTCTCCATAATAAATTATTTTGTTTATAAAAAAATGCCCCCTCAATTTACCTTGGGTCCCCCATGGGAGTGGGGGTGGGGTAGGTGGGATGTTTGGGTATCTGAGGTTCTTGGAAAAGATGAGGTGTGTGGGTTTAGAATACGTGTGAGGGTGCTTTGCAAAATCTTAACTATACTAAATCATGAATCGTTCAGGTGGACTGTCCATGTATTATTTTTAGAAATGACATCATCATCCATGTAGAAAAAAGACACATGTCGTTCACTAATTGACGTGTACGCGAGTTGTCCACATGGCAGTGCAAATGAAAAAGTCACATGTCGTTCACTAAACGAGTTTAATACATTATACAATAATTTCTAAAATGGCAAGTTTTGTTGCTGACATCGTTCAATATTATGACCGTATGAGAGTAACCAATTTTATTCCAACACATACTAAATTTATAGAAAATTCAAATTCATGGATGACGATGTCATTTCTAAAAATAATCATCCATGTAGATGGAATAAATCCATGATTTTTAGAAATGACATCATCATCCATGTAGATGGAATAAATCCATTATGACATCATCATATGCACCCGTCATTTACAATTCAAATTCAAATCAAGTTGCTTATCTAAAAAAAAAAAATTCAAATCAAGTTTTTAAAATTAAAATGTTTCAGAAATCAATTGTAGTTAATGACATATATGATTAAATGAGGAAATTCTGGCACCCAATTGTATTTGTTCCATAATATTGTCTATATACATATGGTCAAATATGCTTGATTATCTGGATTGTGATCGGCCAATGCAATATTTTGGAAATGAAATGAAAAAGAACAATTGAGAAATGATAGCAGTAATTAAAGGAATGAAAATATGAATATACATAGTAGTAATAGCAGTAATTAAGTCTAATTCAAAATTCAAAAATCAAAATATTTCTATAATCAGAATCAGAATTCTATAATTTGTAGCATACAAAATGTGTACCACACAGTTTCACCATTACTACACATTTGTACTGCTAAATATTAATAACAAATAATAGAAATGCCTAATCGATGAGATAGAGAATGACATGCATACTCTCTCTCTCTCTCTCTCTCTCTCTCTCTCTCTCTCTCTCTCTCTCTCTTATATATATATATATATATATATATATATATATATATATATATAAATGCGCCCCCTTGGATTTTTCCAACAACCATGTCTTTATCTTTGTATTGGATTGATTTACTTGGTGAGTAGCAAGATCTTATCCCAGGTTTTTTTCTTTAGTTTTTATATTATATATACATATATATATACACGTTTAATTGCTTTTGAATACTAAACATATATTGGGTTTAGTGTTTCAAGTATTATATATGGATATGGATATTCATGTCCTTCATTTTTGATATGTTTCATGTATGATTCTTATTTGAACCAGTAATTGAAAGACCTTCTTGCCTCTACAACATGGGCTTCTCAACCATTCTTCATATTTAAGATTTCAAGTGTATGGGTCATCTATGGGCAAAATATCCATTGAAAATTAGGGCCAGGAACAAAAATATCAAGAATTTGGTATTATTTCTAATTATCGTAAGGATATCATGCTCACAGATATGTTTCAGGCCCGCTTTAATGATTTTGCCCACAATTTATTCTTCCATTTTATAAGTGAAGAGCGTTTGTCCCCATGTTGGTTCAGGAAGATGATTTTATTATTTTGAGTGGCATGAACCGGTTTCGTGTCATTTTTCCAAGTCCGTTTCGATTCCAATTTCGTTCCGGTCGATATCCTAACATGACAATTATTATTCCAGACCAGTGAAAGCGAACCGTTAAAGTAATTGTGTTACTCAAATTTAACATTTTAAAATTTTCAAGTTGGATAATCTCAGGCTAACAATATATTCGCTTATCCGACACAAGAAAGAAAGACACACTATTTTACTTATTAAAAAAAGAGTGTATCTAATATTGTAGAATTTATTTAACATGTCACCAAACAAAATAAATAACTACCGAATTTTTTTCAACGTCAACAACCATAGGAGAATTTTGGGTAGTTGGAGTTATTGTAGAAATTTCCACAGGTGTTGGTGGTGCAGACAAAATTTGTTCAGTCGAAGCAACATTTGGAGCAGCTACAGATTCGAAAACAGGAACTTCGACTGATGTGTGAAGTCTCTTAGGGGGAGGTCCGTGAGATTGCTCTTGTGGTTCTTTGATCACAATCCCTTTAGCTCTTGTTTGGGATTCGGGTTGCATTCGTTTCCTTGACCGGTGAATAAGAGGCATGTTATCACTATCACTATCAGTATCCTGCGAAAGAGAAACATGAGTTTAAAACATAATTAAGTGTTAAAAGAGTCGAAGAAATTTGAAACAGAAATGAAGATATATTTGTTACCTCAGAACTGGAAACAAGTAGGCTTTTCTCTATTGCAAGAGGACTTGTTACTCCAGGCTTCTTCTGAAAGAGGAAAAAGAAATAAAGGTGATGAAATATGGTTGAACTTTCTACTTAAAAGGTCTAGTCAATTTACAAAGATATACCTCTATTTGGGGTAAGCTGGAAGTGGATTTGACCACAAGTTTCTTCTTCGTTTTGGGTGGTGTTCTTGCTGTTGGCTTGTTTTGCTTTGGTGCTGCTTTAGTGGGCTTTTTCTGTAAAACAGCAGCTGTTCATAACGCAAAGATTTTATCAGGTAAATGGTTTTAAAATTTTAACTAATGAAGAATTATGTTTCCAATTATCTGAGGATACCTGGGGATTTGTTCTTCTCAGCAACTTGAGAGGGAAAAGTTGAATACAAAATTTTCGAAATTTCTGCATCAGTTTTTCCTCTAGAAGCTTTAGTATAGTATCCACCCCACCAATCTTGGAATGCCTTCGTACAAGAAAAGTTTGGTTGAAATTTAGCAGGTTCAAAGAGCAGATCTTTGAAACGAAAATTCTTGAAGATTTGCTGATAAGCTTGCTCTGTCTCTGGAGTGTTGAACTCTCTCCTGTGCAAGCAGACCGGGGCCGGTCGAAGTTGGCATAGCCCAAATTGCCTTGAAAAATAGCTGGGAAAATACCTGCTAATGCCAAGATTGTTTTTGTTGTTGCTTGGGGAGAGCCTTATTGAAAGAAGAGAGGGCGAAAGATAGGCTTGCCAGATTTGGTTTATCTCTTCGGCATTTTCTGCTGATTTAGAGGGAAATTCGTTGATGAACCAAGATGGTCCAAAAGTGCATTTGACAAAAGGCGCCATAGCATCAACGAAAGTAGTGCACTTGTTGAAGATGTCGAAGTACATGGAAAACGCTTCTTCATAAGACAAGTTTTTCTCCCTATTCCTTAATTGTGCTAGTCGAACTCCTTCTGTTCTTCTAGTTGGTAAGGTTGGTCGAATTTCCTTGGGAATAAACAAGTTCAGCCTTGATTCAAAAGTGGCTAAGAGCCAAAGTTGCATAAGCCACATAGGACCAGCAATGAGCAGTTTGTCAGTTGGTTCGCCTTCTTTCAATTCGAGGGCAGCACCATCAAGATGCTGATAGAGATTTCCTAGAATCAATTTCGCTAAATTGATATTCTTGGCCTTATGGAGTTGAATGGCCAAAGGAACGAAAACTTTTGCTACTTGGAGAGAACGGGAGCAAAAGACAAAGCATGACAACCATAGGGTAAGAAAAGCTATATGTTCTAAATCAGATACTTCAGCATTCTCAGTATCATGATGATCAGCAATATAAGCACTAAAGGTAGGGTTGTTAAATGAGAAGCCATAGTCATTGGTGGCCAATTTAGGGTCAAAGGTTTCACCCAGTGGTTTCAGGCCAGTAATGGCAGCCACATCCAACAGAGTGGGAGATAACATGCCACACTTTAGATGGAGACTATGAGTGGATATATCCCAGAACTGCAATGCTGCTAGAATCATAGTGCTGTCGTATTTGGGTCCATATTTCGACAGTTGGATAATGTCGAAAATCCCCTGTTCTTGCCAAATGGTTTCCTTTTGTTTTTGAACTTTGTCAAGCCATGCGATGTAATCACTTTGTTCTACCTTAGGAGCAGATCTAAATACTCTGTTGGGGTTTTTCAGAAATTCCAAATGAAAAGGAGTTTCTTCAAAAATTCTGGGTTGAAGTTTACGGTGACTAGGAAAAATCGCTTTAACTTCTTCGCTTTCTATGGGGTCAGGAAGATGACCTAAATAAGCATGGGTAAAAGGTTTACCAGATGGAATAAGTATCTGATTAAACCAAGTTGGTGAAGGTTCTTCAACGAAGCCTTCAAAGCCATGCACAGCAACTGTTTGTTTTTGAGGTTGAGCGCTGGAAGAAGCCATCTGTTGTAAATAACGAACAAAGAGGGTTGTGTTCTTAGTGGAGATGTCGAAACGATGAAAAAGTTTGAAGCTTTCGTGAAGAGGCAAGGTTAGCTGAGAAATTTTCAGAGTTTAAGGTTCAAAGGGAGCGTAAGAATGAAGAAGATGAAGTGAAACGTATTTATACGTTAGAGGTGCAACGGTTGCACAGTTACGACGCTTCGCACGTTTGAGGTTCTGAAAAGACGTGGTCTACCAACCAAATGACGTGGCCCAATGAAACGGTTCGCTTTATCTGCGTAAGGTCATGATTATTTTTGCCTATCACCATTTAATGCAAAGTTGTTGGAGGTGACGTTTCGAAATCTTCAAAAATATTCTTTTTCTTCCTTAACACTTGTGTTGTCGAAAAAGATATTTTTGGGGGGGCAATTTGTTAGCCTAGAATTTCGACAAGGCTTTTGAGTGGTTAGTTAATAGGGTTTGACTTTTCATTAAAGATCATTCATAATGCCTTCAGAAAGAATAAGTGACATTTAAGTCATCTCAGCATGTTTTCGACAGAAGAAGTCTTCACCAATTCGACAGGGAAAAGTTTTCGACAAGACAGTGTATTCAGAACTTCGTGAAGCAGTTATTGGCAAACAGTTGTGTCGAATTTCAAGACTACGGTTAATACAACGTGGGCAGTATGTGGCATCGAGCGTGGCACGAAGTCTATCACTGATTAATAAGACGTAGCCACGTGTCCATAGCAGTTTACATTTCAGTCATTATTTTATGTATAAATAGTGGTTTTTACGTAGAAATCGTGGTGGCAAATTATTATACCAAACACACAGTTCTGAAACTCTAACTTCCAAGTCACAGCGAAAACAGAGTAAAAGAATTCTTGTACAACGTATGTGAATTTGTGCACCATTCTCTTTACATTTAATGCAAATTATTGCTTTCAATACAAGTTATTTTATATTTCTGCGTTCCATTTTACTACTTCTTTTTCTTTGATTTCCATTTTTATGGTGAATTGTCCCCCCTTTTAAAATATATTTGTTGACAAACTGCGGTGTTTAAAGGCAATTGCTTTGGAGATTTCTGGTTTAATCTCACAAACATTTCTAATAAAACCAGTGATTGTTTGCTAAAAACACCAGCAAACAAATTGGCACGCCCAGTGGGACCGTTTGCCTTTAATACATAATTTTTCTATGTTCTTATATGTGTTTGTATTTGCATGCACTTAAGAAGTGGAAAAATGGTTCGTCCTACTAATAATGCGTCTAGTTCTACTCCTGTGATTTCACAAGAACAGGGAACAATAGTAGACTCTGCAAACGTAAATGCAGGGGTAGTTGTGGGAACAATATCCCCATCATCATCAACAACCGTTCCTTCAGTATCAATGACTAACGTTGGATCAACGCAGTCAAACGTGGCATCTATGCCTATGCCTTTGCCGTCACATATGGGACTTCATAGTCCTTATATGGCAATAGGAAGCGGTTTAAATCCACATTTTCATAACGTAAGTTTTCCTGCATTTCCTTCTGGATCATATGGCATGCCTACTGGAATGCCACATATTTCGACCATGTCTCCTGTACATGTTTCTTCTGAAAGTGTAATGGGTCGAAATCCCACAGCATTAACCAATGAATCCTTGTTTGCCTTACGACAACAAGTTGATGAGAGCAATCATGATATGGTTAATATGTTAACCCAACAAATCGGTACAGTTTTTAATCCATTGATTCAAAATACTGATACTAGTTACCAAATGTTAGCCAAACAAATGGGTCGTATTGCAGATTTCTTTGGGGCTCCAAATATTAGTAATAGGCAGATGCCTAACACAGTAAATAATGGATTGCCTGTTCATACCCAAAGAACAATTCCAGTCGAAGTCCCAGTGAATGTAGGTGAACGTCAGGGAACTGCAAATCATGTTCCTGAAGTTGTTCTGGTAAATCGAAATCAGAATGCTGATGAAGTTGTCCGACAAGTGCAACAAAATAATGTTGGCGCTCAAGATAACATAGCCACTTTAGTAGAAACTATATTGACACACAATGGCGTTAATGTAGGCTTACATAGGCCAAATTTCATATCACCATTGTGTGAATATGTGTTGCAAACTGAGTTACCAAGGGGCTGGAAAGTTCCTAAGTATACTAAGTTTGGTGGTGACACAAAAGAGTCTACTGTCGAACATATTGCTCGTTATTTGACTGAGTCTGGGGATATAGCCCAAAATGAGAATTTGAAGATGAAATATTTCCCAAATTCTTTAACAAAAAATGCTTTTACTTGGTTTACTACATTACCCCCTGGTTCTATTTTCACATGGGGGCAATTAGAAAAAGCATTTCATGCGCAGTTTTACATGGGCCAATCTAAGATTAGTCTCAAAGAATTGGCCAGTGTTCAGCGTAAAATGCCTGAAACTGTTGATGACTATTTGAATAGGTTTAGGCTACTGAAGGCTCGTTGTTTCACACAAGTGCCTGAACACGAACTCGTCGAAATGGCTGCTGGTGGTCTTGATTATTCAATCAGAAAGAAATTGGACACGTCTTATCTAAGAGACATGGCCCAACTGGCTGATAGAGTTCGACAAGTTGAAAGGTTAAAAGAGGAGAAATCTAGGTCAACTAGGTTTCCTAAAAAAGAAAAAATTGCATATGTCAATGAAGAATTTGACGTCGCATTCGGTGATGTCGAAGAAGAGGAGATAGACGTGGCTGAACTCAAGCCTGGTCCTCCTTATACTTGTAAATTACTAAGGCCTGCTAATGGGAAAAATCCTGTTGAGCCAAAAAATGACAGATTTGTGCCTAAGACATATACTTTTGATGTTACTAAATGTGATGAAATATTTGATCTGTTAGTAAAGGATGGTCAGATATTGGTACCTAGTGGCTTAAAAGTACCAACTCTTGACCAGAGAAAGAAAAAGGGTTATTGTAAGTTCCATAATTTTTTGGGACATAACACTGACCGTTGTGTGCTTTTCAGGGATCTTGTGCAAAAAGCAATCGAAGAAGGTAGATTAAAATTTGAGGATAGAAAGATGAAAGCTTCAATGCAAGTTGTGGATGACCCTTTACCTAAAGCTGAAGCCATGTATTCAGAGCCTTTCGAAGCAAGTGTAAACATGGTAGATGCTGAAATGAAAGAACCTCCAAAGAAGCTTAAATCCTCCACCAAGAAATTGGAAGGCTTTATATATGCTGAAGGGATGAAACAAGAGATAACCTTGAAAGAATACGATGGGAAGTTACATGCTGTGTTCCCAAAAGCTGAAGAGGAATTAATAGACTTCCTCAACAGATGTAAGTGGAACAATTCTGAGGTTATGCTATGTCCAAGGTGCAGTGCTGTTTTCGACAAAGAGGCAGCCAAAGCTGTTGAAGGGTACCAGGATCAGGAACAACGTAAGAGGAAATGGCTTGACAATAGGCCACCCTTTGATTTTGGTAGCACTGAGCTTCCTGGTTACAAGGCCAATGTTACAACTAAGCCTTCATCTAGCAAGGCTAATGTTTCGACTAAGCCTTCGACAAGCCAAAAGCCAGGAAAGAAAGGATCCATCAAACTGTTTGGTAAAACCTTCGTTCCACAAACGAGTTCCCCTGTTGGAAAATGGGTTCACAACAATGCACCTGCTCAAGTTGTCCATCAAGATGAGTATTATTCCAACAAGTATAATTATCGGAATGATTATAAAGGTAAGAATCCTATGACTAAAACCCAGTGGCGTCGTTTTCAGAGAAACCAGAAGAAGAAAGCTTCTTTAGACGTAAACAAGGTTCCTAGTCACTTTGGAATCAAAGTCCAGTTGGGTGATAAGAAGGTGGCTTCTAAGGTTGAGGCAAGTACCAGTCCTGATGTTGCTAAGCCTACAAGTGTGGTAAATAAGGCAAAAGGTAAGGATGTTTTGATGGAAAAACCTAGAAGGCCTGCACTCGAAAGAATCGGTCCTCCATCTTCGACATTTAAAGGGAAAGAATCTCAGTCCGACTCTGATGAGGACATAGGTTCTGGTTTTGATGATTCTGATAATGACTTCGATGTCGTCTGTAATGTGGTGTCAATATTGCCACTGGAGTATGATGTCATAACTATGCCTAACAGTGAGGAAGAAGATTTCACTGAAGATATGGCTTGTCACAAACCCATGTGTTACTATGTGATGAATGATGGCTGTGTCGAAGAGCAGATGGCTACTTTCGAGAGGCCAGATACGAGTATGCAGAATCACCTGAAGCCTTTATATATTCAGGCTAAGGTTAATGGTATTGGCATCAACAAAGTGTTAGTTGATGGAGGTGCTGCTGTGAATCTTATGCCTGAAGTGCTTATGAAGAAGATAGGCATATCCATCACTGACCTTAAGCCACACAATATTGTCTTAAGTAATTACGAAGGCAAAACTGGTTATTCTCTTGGAGCCATTGAAGTGGAATTGATTGTTGGAACTATCAAGAGGACTACTCTCTTCTTAGTGATTGCTTCCAAAGCAAATTTCAATATGTTACTTGGAAGGGAGTGGATACATGGAGTTGGTGCTGTGCCTTCAACATTACATCAAAGACTAGTGATGTGGAAGGAAGATGGTCTTGTCGAATACATTGAAGCAGACCAAAGTTATTTTCGTGCTGACGTGAATCACATCACCAAGGAAAATTTTGAGAAAAGATTGGCGAACATTGCGCCATGTCCATCTTCTAATGAGGCATACATTCCTGCTGATAATGTATTTGCTTCAGTTAATTTGCATCCAAACTATGGTTTTGTTTGGGAAAGGCAGATAATAGGAGATGCTACTGCCCAACCTGAGGGGTGGTATTCTGATTCTTAAATTGTTTCCTATGTCAGTTCCTAATGCATGGAACAAGATTACGGCTTATATGGCCGAAAATAAGTTAAAAGCGGCTATGGAAGCCGAAGTAAATCATCAAACAATGGCTGTCGAAGCCAAAGGTTCTGAAGACGAAAATGGCATTATTATGAATGGAAAGCTTGATTGCATTTATGATAATGAGCCATTAGGGTTTGAAAAGGATCCTAGAGATTCAACAAAGCGAATGCAGGCTCAAGATCCATTGGAGGAAGTAGATTTGGGAGATGGCTCAAAGAAGAGGCCAACTTTTGTTAGTGCATACCTGGATGTTGCATTGAAAACCCAAGTTATAACATTACTAAGGGAGTTCAAAGATTGCTTCGCTTGGGACTATGACGAAATGCCTGGATTGAGTCGAGACGTTGTGGAATTGCAATTACCAATTCGACCAGAGAAGAGGCCAGTGAAGCAGATACCAAGAAGGTTTGCTCCTCAAATATTAACTAAAATTAAAGAGGAGATCGAAAGGTTGTTCAAGAACAAATTCATCAGAACTGCCAGGTATGTCGAATGGTTAGCTAATATAGTTCCTGTAATTAAGAAAAATGGCACTCTTAGAGTTTGCATAGATTTTAGAGACTTGAATAATGCAACTCCCAAAGATGAATACGCAATGCCTGTGGCAGAAATGTTAATAGATTCAGCAGCAGGATTTGAATACCTTAGCATGCTTGATGGTTATTCTGGGTATAATCAAATCTTTATTGCTGAAGAAGATGTATCGAAAACTGCATTTCGTTGTCCAGGGGCATTAGGTATTTATGAATGGGTAGTAATGCCATTTGGGTTAAAAAATGCTGGTGCTACATATCAAAGGGCAATGAATTGTATGTTTCATGATTTTATTGAAAACTTTATGCAAGTATACATAGATGATGTGGTGGTTAAATCTTCCTCAGAAAATGGTCATTTAGACTATCTTCGACAATCTTTTGAAAGAATGAGGAAATATGGATTGAAAATGAATCCATTAAAATGTGCCTTCTGTGTACGTGCAGGAGATTTCTTGGGTTTTGTGGTGCACAAAAAAGGCATTGAAATCAATCAGAATAAGACTAAAGCTATAATTGAAACGAAAGCTCCTTCAACCAAAAAAGAACTTCAGTCACTGTTGGGAAAAATCAATTTCCTACGAAGATTCATATCAAATCTAAGTGGCAAAACTCAAGCATTTTCGCCATTATTGAGACTGAAGAAAGAAGAAGTTTTCAAATGGGAATCAGTTCATCAAGCAGCCTTTGAAGAAATTAAGTCTTATTTGATGAAACCGCCAATTCTAATGCCTATTATTAGAAACAAAGTGCTCAAATTGTATATAGCAGCATCTGAAAAAACAATAGGTAGCATGTTAGCTCAAGAGGATGATAATGGTGTCGAAAGAGCCATATATTACCTTAGTAGAGTCTTAATAGATGCTGAAACTAGGTACAGTTCTATAGAAAAGTTGTGCCTTTGCTTGTATTTTTCTTGCACAAAGTTAAAGCATTATATAAAGCCAGCTAATGTTTGTGTTTATTCGCATTCTGATATTATTAAGCATATGCTGTCGAAACCAATAATGCATAGTAGAATTGGTAAGTGGGCTTTAGCTTTGTCTGAATATGACTTAACTTATCAACCTTTAAAATCAATTAAAGGACAAGTGGTTGCTGATTTTATAGTGGACCACTCTGTTGTCGAAGAAACATTACATTTCATAGACACATATCCTTGGAGGTTGTATTTTGATGGTTCGAGTCATAAAAAAGGAGTTGGGATTGGTGTTTTAATTATTTCACCAAATAACATTCCAACGAAGTACAAGTGTAAGATTCGAAATCATTGCTCAAATAATGAAGCTGAGTTTGAGGCTCTAATTATAGGCCTTGAAATTTTACTTGAGCTAGGGGCAAGATGTATCGAAATAAAAGGTGATTCAGAATTGGTTATCAAACAAATGACCAAAGAATATAAATGTATTAAAGAACACCTTATTAAATACTTTATTATGGCCAATTCCTTGTTAAAGAGATTTGACTCTGTTCATTTAGAACATTTACCACGAGTTGATAATCAAGTGGCGAATGATTTGGCCCAAATTGCATCAGGTTATAGAGTTTCAAAACAAAGCCTTGAAGAATTAATCGAAATAAAAGAGAAACTCGTGTCTGATGATATTTCTTCATCATTATTGTCAACACCAAAAACTGGGGGGGCAACAAATACAGATGAGGAATGTATTGAACAACACCACATTGTTGATGAAGTTGTTTTAGCAGAAGTTTTTGCTATTGACAATATGGCCAATGATGATTGGCGAAAGCCTATTGTAGAATACTTGCAAAATCCCACAGGAAATACCAATAAAAAGGTAAAGTACAGAGCTTTAAGCTATGTGATAATTGGAAATGAATTGTTTAAGAAAACTCCTGAAGGAGTATTATTGAAATGTCTTAGTGAAAATGAGGCATATTTAGCAGTTTCTGAAACACACAGTGGAGCTTGTGGTTCACACCAAGTAGGCCATAAAATGAAATGGCTATTATTTCGACAAGGAATATATTGGCCATCAATGTTGAAAGATTGTATAGAGTTTGCCAAAGGATGCCAAGAGTGTCAAAAGCATGCTGGAATACAACATGTGCCTGCAAATGAATTGCATGCCATAGTGAAACCTTGGCCATTCAGAGGTTGGGCTCTAGATATAATTGGAGAAATAAAACCAACATCATCAAAAGGTCATAGGTATATATTAGTAGGAATTGATTATTTTACCAAATGGGTAGAAGCAATACCTTTAACCAATGTTGATCAAGAAGCAGTAATACGGTTTATCCGAAATCATATTATTTATAGGTATGGAATTCCAGAAACCATAACTACAGATCAGGGTTCTGTTTTCACTGGTCGAAAAATGGTGGAATTTGCTTCTGAAATTGGTTTTAAGTTATTAACTTCGACACCATATTATGCACAAGCCAATGGTCAAGTGGAAGCTGCCAATAAGATCATTATTAACTTGATTAAAAAGCATGTTGGGCAAAAACCCAGAAATTGGCATAACACTTTGGATCAAGTTTTATGGGCTTGTAGAAATTCACCCAAAGAATCTATAAATGCTACTCCATACAGGTTAACCTTTGGACACGATGCAGTATTGCCTGTTGAAATCTGTTTACAATCAACAAGAATTCAAAGACAGTATGAGATTCCTTTTGATCATTATTGGAATATGATGCTTGATGAGTTAATTGATTTAGACGAAGAAAGGTTGTTAGCTTTGGAAATGCTTATTCGACAGAAGGAAAGAGTAGCTAAAGCTTATAACAAAAAGGTTAAGTTAAAAACCTTTAATTCAGGTGATTTAGTTTGGAAAGTGTTGTTGCCTATGGATAAAAAAGATAGAATCTTGGGTAAATGGTCACCCAGTTGGGAAGGTCCACTTCGCATATTGCAATGTTTTTCTAATGGGGCATACGAAGTCGAAGAATTGGGTGACGAAAACAGAATCTTCAAAATAAATGGCAAGTATTTAAAAAAGTATAAGCCAACATTAAACGAAGTTAGAATCGAGCAAGGATAAAACTGTAAATTGATTCAAAATGGTAATGTATTCAATCAAAATAATTACATAGCCATTAAAAGAAATTCTACACTATTACAAGTTACTAAAAGCTTTGAAGAGAATGCTTGAGCCTGTAAAGGATTTTGGTGCCCACAGCAATTGAAGACTCCAGAAAGCTTAACTCTTTGTCCAGTTGAGCAATAGTGGCTTGGTGTTTTTGAGCATCATCAAAATGTTGAAGAGCCTCAGTAGCTGCCTTTTCAATCTTCGACTTAGGGGTCTCCATCCTTTGTTGCACTAAACTTTTTTGGTATTTAGCATTTGCCAGTTTTGTTTGGAGAATTCTTATCTCTTCATCATAGTGCTGAATTCTTGAATTCCAGTTAGCAAGTTCTTGCTCATCCTTCGTTATTTGAACTTCCAATTCATCAATGGGGGTTTGAGAAACCTTGAAGGCATTAATTTTCTCTTGATGAAGTACAGCCTCTTGGTTTTTCAACCTGGAAATTTCAGAGCGTTTACTGATGTGAAGTGCAAAAGTTTCAAAGACTGGCAAAAATTCGATCAAGAAAGCGAAAAGTTTTGCATTAGGCTCTGATTGTAGCAATTTTTGAGCGATGTCCTTAATTGCAAAGCTTTCTGATGGGTTATCTCCAATCCTAGTAAAAAGATTGCCTTCCAAGACCTTAGCTTTTAATTGCTGAAGCAATTCTTCAGTAGACTCTTGAGTAACAGAGGTCAAAGAAGTAGTCGAAGCACTGGAGACCATGGCAGGGGAAGAAGAAGAAAAGCTCAGCAAGTGTTTAAGAGCAGCCAAAGGATTTGTCGCCTTCATCAGCGAAAACTCTTGGTCACTCATGGCGCTACTAGTTGATTCCTTGGTAGAAGCTTGTTCTTGAGCCTCAATTTCAGTCGTTTCTTTGCTTGAATCCTTAGCGCCTGCCACATCTGGTGTTTGCTCGTTGGTTTGCTCAAGTTCTATTTCGACATTCGCATTAGTGGCAATGTTTGTTCCTTCAACGTCAACAACCATAGGAGAATTTTGGGTAGTTGGAGTTATTGTAGAAATTTCCACAGGTGTTGGTGGTGCAGACAAAATTTGTTCAGTCGAAGCAACATTTGGAGCAGCTACAGATTCGAAAACAGGAACTTCGACTGATGTGTGAAGTCTCTTAGGGGGAGGTCCGTGAGATTGGTCTTGTGGTTCTTTGATCACAATCCCTTTAGCTCTTGTTTGGGATTCGGGTTGCATTCGTTTCCTTGACCGGTGAATAAGAGGCATGTTATCACTATCACTATCAGTATCCTGCGAAAGAGAAACATGAGTTTAAAACATAATTAAGTGTTAAAAGAGTCGAAGAAATTTGAAACAGAAATGAAGATATATTTGTTACCTCAGAACTGGAAACAAGTAGGCTTTTCCCTATTGCAAGAGGACTTGTTACTCCAGGCTTCTTCTGAAAGAGGAAAAAGAAATAAAGGTGATGAAATATGGTTGAACTTTCTACTTAAAAGGTCTAGTCAATTTACAAAGATATACCTCTATTTGGGGTAAGCTGGAAGTGGATTTGACCACAAGTTTCTTCTTCGTTTTGGGTGGTGTTCTTGCTGTTGGCTTGTTTTGCTTTGGTGCTGCTTTAGTGGGCTTTTTCTGTAAAACAGCAGCTGTTCATAACGCAAAGATTTTATCAGGTAAATGGTTTTAAAATTTTAACTAATGAAGAATTATGTTTCCAATTATCTGAGGATACCTGGGGATTTGTTCTTCTCAGCAACTTGAGAGGGAAAAGCTGAATACAAAATTTTCGAAATTTCTGCATCAGTTTTTCCTCTAGAAGCTTTAGTATAGTATCCACCCCACCAATCTTGGAATGCCTTCGTACAAGAAAAGTTTGGTTGAAATTTAGCAGGTTCAAAGAGCAAATCTTTGAAACGAAAATTCTTGAAGATTTGCTGATAAGCTTGCTCTGTCTCTGGAGTGTTGAACTCTCTCCTGTGCAAGCAGACCGGGGCCGGTCGAAGTTGGCATAGCCCAAATTGCCTTGAAAAATAGCTGGGAAAATACCTGCTAATGCCAAGATTGTTTTTGTTGTTGCTTGGGGAGAGCCTTATTGAAAGAAGAGAGGGCGAAAGATAGGCTTGCCAGATTTGGTTTATCTCTTCGGCATTTTCTGCTGATTTAGAGGGAAATTCGTTGATGAACCAAGATGGTCCAAAAGTGCATTTGACAAAAGGCGCCATAGCATCAACGAAAGTAGTGCACTTGTTGAAGATGTCGAAGTACATGGAAAACGCTTCTTCATAAGACAAGTTTTTCTCCCTATTCCTTAATTGTGCTAGTCGAACTCCTTCTGTTCTTCTAGTTGGTAAGGTTGGTCGAATTTCCTTGGGAATAAACAAGTTCAGCCTTGATTCAAAAGTGGCTAAGAGCCAAAGTTGCATAAGCCACATAGGACCAGCAATGAGCAGTTTGTCAGTTGGTTCGCCTTCTTTCAATTCGAGGGCAGCACCATCAAGATGCTGATAGAGATTTCCTAGAATCAATTTCGCTAAATTGATATTCTTGGCCTTATGGAGTTGAATGGCCAAAGGAACGAAAACTTTTGCTACTTGGAGAGAACGGGAGCAAAAGACAAAGCATGACAACCATAGGGTAAGAAAAGCTATATGTTCTAAATCAGATACTTCAGCATTCTCAGTATCATGATGATCAGCAATATAAGCACTAAAGGTAGGGTTGTTAAATGAGAAGCCATAGTCATTGGTGGCCAATTTAGGGTCAAAGGTTTCACCCAGTGGTTTCAGGCCAGTAATGGCAGCCACATCCAACAGAGTGGGAGATAACATGCCACACTTTAGATGGAGACTATGAGTGGATATATCCCAGAACTGCAATGCTGCTAGAATCATAGTGCTGTCGTATTTGGGTCCATATTTCGATAGTTGGATAATGTCGAAAATCCCCTGTTCTTGCCAAATGGTTTCCTTTTGTTTTTGAACTTTGTCAAGCCATGCGATGTAATCACTTTGTTCTACCTTAGGAGCAGATCTAAATACTCTGTTGGGGTTTTTCAGAAATTCCAAATGAAAAGGAGTTTCTTCAAAAATTCTGGGTTGAAGTTTACGGTGACTAGGAAAAATCGCTTTAACTTCTTCGCTTTCTATGGGGTCAGGAAGATGACCTAAATAAGCATGGGTAAAAGGTTTACCAGATGGAATAAGTATCTGATTAAACCAAGTTGGTGAAGGTTCTTCAACGAAGCCTTCAAAGCCATGCACAGCAACTGTTTGTTTTTGAGGTTGAGCGCTGGAAGAAGCCATCTGTTGTAAATAACGAACAAAGAGGGTTGTGTTCTTAGTGGAGATGTCGAAACGATGAAAAAGTTTGAAGCTTTCGTGAAGAGGCAAGGTTAGCTGGGAAATTTTCAGAGTTTAAGGTTCAAAGGGAGCGTAAGAATGAAGAAGATGAAGTGAAACGTATTTATACGTTAGAGGTGCAACGGTTGCACAGTTACGACGCTTCGCACGTTTGAGGTTCTGAAAAGACGTGGTCTACCAACCAAATGACGTGGCCCAATGAAACGGTTCGCTTTATCTGCGTAAGGTCATGATTATTTTTGCCTATCACCATTTAATGCAAAGTTGTTGGAGGTGACGTTTCGAAATCTTCAAAAATATTCTTTTTCTTCCTTAACACTTGTGTTGTCGAAAAAGATATTTTTGGGGGGGCAATTTGTTAGCCTAGAATTTCGACAAGGCTTTTGAGTGGTTAGTTAATAGGGTTTGACTTTTCATTAAAGATCATTCATAATGTCTTCAGAAAGAATAAGTGACATTTAAGTCATCTCAGCATGTTTTCGACAGAAGAAGTCTTCACCAATTCGACAGGGAAAAGTTTTCGACAAGACAGTGTATTCAGAACTTCGTGAAGCAGTTATTGGCAAACAGTTGTGTCGAATTTCAAGACTACGGTTAATACAACGTGGGAAGTATGTGGCATCGAGCGTGGCACGAAGTCTATCACTGGTTAATAAGACGTAGCCACGTGTCCATAGCAGTTTACATTTCAGTCATTATTTTCTGTATAAATAGTGGTTTTTACGTAGAAATCGTGGTGGCAAATTATTATACCAAACACACAGTTCTGAAACTCTAACTTCCAAGTCACAGCGAAAACAGAGTAAAAGAATTCTTGTACAATGTATGTGAATTTGTGCACCATTCTCTTTACATTTAATGCAAATTATTGCTTTCAATACAAGTTATTTTATATTTCTGCGTTCCATTTTACTACTTCTTTTTCTTTGATTTCCATTTTTATGGTGAATTGTCCCCCTTTTAAAATATATTTGTTGACAAACTGCGGTGTTTAAAGGCAATTGCTTTGGAGATTTCTGGTTTAATCTCACAAACATTTCTAATAAAACCAGTGATTGTTTGCTAAAAACACCAGCAAACAACCCTACAAATGTGTATTTTCTTAATAAAAAATATTAGGACTACATACATAATAACAAGAATATACAAAACACACACTCACACGTGTATATATATATATATATATATATATATATATATATATAATAAAATAATTCAAAATTACGGTGTATACCAAGAATATGTATACCCGTACAGCGTACGGGTCATACATATTAGTTAGCATAATCATGTCATAGAGTCACTTTTGTTCTTGGATAACATATCGCTTAATTGTCACGCCCCGGGATTAGTTAGCATAATCAATCCAATGGATACTCCTCTGTTTTAAACAAAAACAATCCAACATATCATTCAGCAACTAGAGTCACATCACATCCTTCTCAACAAATTAGCTTGAAAAAACAGAATCCGTGTTTTATATATCAGTAATGCTATTTAGCCAAATTTTTCTAGACAAAAATAGACAAAAACCACATTACAACATCAATTAACCAAGTTTTTTAAGCCACTAACCAACCTACTTTTTCACAGTTTTTAGTCAATGGCCTAGAAAACTGTGAAAAAGTAGGTTGGTTAGTGACTTAAAAAACTTGGTTAATTGATGTTGTAATGTGGTTTTTGTTTACTTTTGTCTAGAAAAATTTGGCTGAATAGCATTACTCTTTATATATTGTGAATTGTGAACGACACTGAGAATGTTGGTTTCTTTAGAAGCCTTGGCAATGGCAGGCATAAGTGGGGTAGAATATGCCATAGATATTGAAGAATGGGAATGCTGGAACAATTGCGGACACACCGACGAACATGAATAAAATAGACTGGGTCGCGGATTAGGGCGCTCTCTTTAAGACGTTTCGTGGCTCTGCCCAAAGTGTGCAAGTAGTCTCTCCTAGCCCCGTCGTCCCCAGAATAAAACAGCATTCTCTAAAAAATATTATGGTCTTCCCTGCACCTAGAAAACCACCAGACTCATACCCCCTTATCTTTATTTTACTGCCCCGGTATAAAAAATAGAAAAAGAATACTTCTCTATTTTGTATATCTTCTTTTTCATACATTCCGTCTCTTTCTTATATCTGAACGTGTATCCTCCTCTCCCTTTTATACTAAAAAACATTTGTCTTCATAAAACCTTAACTTTAAAATCAGTTTGTTGCCAATAATGAGTTTAACAAAAAAAAAACGCGAGACAAGAAATCAATGTCTCGAATGATAACTTACAAAAAATGTAACCGAAGTCATGAAATTAGTTAAACTAGTCCTAATACCCGTGCTACGCACGGGGCTTTCCTCATTTTTGTTTGTTGAACTTAAGAAATATCATGATAATTAAAAATTATAACCGAATCCACAAAAGGTTAAACAGTAGCAACAAACTAAACATAATTAGTGCGAGTAGTTGTAAAGCAAGACAATTCATGTCATACCGAATTCAAACAAAAGTGACAAAAAATCACTGCAAAAGTTATCACCTTGAGGTTAACGACAATTGGGTTGTTTGCATTCCTGTTATGAAAGTTCTGTCGATGAAAATTTTGATCACAAACTGGATTTGGAGAGTTTGGGGTTCATTGCGTGGATGGCGAGGACAACATCCATAATAAGGCCATATTGCCCAATTATGTGCAGTAACTAATAAGCTATTATCAAAGAACATGAAATGCCTATTAGAAACTTCAACATTATGCAGTGAAGAAAATAAGACAAATAAATGCAATTTGGATTTTCTCATTTTCATTTGGTGAACTTAAGGAATATCATAATAATTAAAAATTACAACGAAATCAACAAAAGGTTAAAAGTAGCAACAAACTAAACATAATTAGTGTTAGTACCAGTGTTATCAGACCCGGACCGGCCATCGACCCGGTCAAGGCACCGGGTCACTAGACCCGGGGTCGGACCGCGGGTCTCTAGTCGGACCGGCATGACCCGGTCTATATTAAATAAATTCAAAAAATTATAATATATACTAAGAAAGTATACATTTATTAATATAGAAATTTTATTATAATTTTATTTATAATTATACATTTACTAACATCTTTATGAGTGTTGAACTTGAATCAATTTGTCAAAAAAATGTGTGTTTAATCAAAACTATTAATGAAAGAATGTGCAAAAAAAATTAACATATCCGGAATTGATTATATTTAATGAATGCGGGATAGTATCAACAAATAATAGATAGCTTAGTGGTTAAAAAGTTGAAATGTTGAATACTAGGGAGGGGGTTCGAACCCCACCTAAGCCTTTTTTGTGAAAACATGCAAAATTTATAATTGGTTCATCTTTAAAAAAAAAAAAAAAAAAAAAAAAAAAAAAAGAGGATCAACCGGTCCGACCACCGGTCCGACCCGGTTTCCACCGGTCCGATGACGTCATCACCGGGCCAACTGCAGATCCGGTCCTGCACGCTGCCCGGCCCGGGAAGACCACCGGGTCCCGGTCCGACCGGTCCGACCGGCCGGTCCGGTCCGGTTCTGATAACTATGGTTAGTACACTTGTCCTCTTTTAATTCCCTCATATAATCATAAAATATAAAGAAAAGAATCCACTTTCATCCAGCTATAAGTATAGGGGTCATGCTCCTTGAAAAGTAAAAATAGTAGCATTATGAATTAACTATATTTTGTAGAAATACGCAAGAATGTAAAAAAACCGCAGGAATATACAAATGCAAGGAATTTTAGTATTGATATAAACGGCTATTTCACTTTTAAAAAGTAGATTATTCACGAAAATTTGTATTCCAGGAGATAAATTTGGATGATTTACTTTGGAAGCAAATGGGAAAATATGAGTGTAGTTATAAGTGAAAAAATAAAAATGTGGAAGCAATAAAAATTATGTGTTGGTTATACATATACACCTCATGCAAGTGTACGATAACTTAGAAATAAAGTGCACAACAGAACTTGAAGGGCCTTCAATTGAAGAGACGTGCCTCTTTCTTGCTAGAGGTGGACTTCCCAGCCACTTCAGCAGGAGAAGCACCCACAATATAATTAGCGGCACCATCATCTATGGGAATCTAAAATAAAAAGGAAGTTTTAATGTTAGTACAAAGAAAATAACACTAACAGGTATCGAAACTCAAACAATAAAACATAAGGGAATGTTGCAGTATATAGTAGCTAATAATTGAATTAAAGTGTGTGCCACCCATCTTTGTAATAAATTCCAGTGAGATAAGTTAAATATAAAACAAACATGATGAATAGAAATATGATAAGTGTAACATATAAATCTGATGGCTAAAAATAGGAGATAAGGATTTCTATTGAACATAAAACCAAGACAAATTAATCTAGTCTAGATGAAACAATAACCTCTAAAGGGGATCAGTATATGACATTTCAAAACAATTATTGAATTATACGGTATGTATACAGAGTTTGAAGATATTCAACAAAATTAAAGGGTTCTAAATAGTTCATATAATCAAATCAAAGGATTTGAAGAGCAATTTTTATGAAACTTTCATGACTAAGTTTTAGAAAGACACCTACTTAAATAGAGACTATTTGCGGTAAATTAAATTTAGCAGCAAGTAAAACCAAATAAACACAAACCATTTCTCATAGTCACTAACTCATTGACTGCTAGGAAATGATGGTTCATCCCACATAAAAATAGCTAGCAACATGTGCCAATTGAACAAATATTTGTCTTTAATTGATTTCTAAAACAATCTGGTATACATCCAATATGAAAAAAATGCACATCCTTGGCAACTCCAATTATGATTGTCAATCTATCAGGCCATTTTGATTTTAGGACCCTGTCTAGTGAGAATTATGCATTTTCGATCATAGCAAGATTTGTTTCTTATCAAATGGCATGCATGTTTGGAAGTTGTACCTGATATGCTTCTAGGCATAAAATTGATGCTCTCATATATAGAAAAGAGATTTTTAAGGCATAATCCAAATAATGGAATGATATAATAGCAAATTAAACACATGCTTTATATGAGAGTTGGTTTTGAAAGGTAGATTATCTTTTTTATAGAAAGACCCCAAAAGCATCCACAAATTTAAGATCCAACTCAATCATCTTATAGTAATAATCTAAATGCACATATTTCATCCAAACACAACTTTTTCATAGAACATAGGGAAAAAAGCAAGGACATATAGGAGAACAACAGAAAATTGGATCCCTTTGCAGGAGAAAATTGGATCCCTTTGCAGGAGAACAGAAAAAGCAAGGACATATACAAACTTACGTCTCCCATTTTTTGCAAATTGCATGAAAACATTTTGTCTAATGCAGTGGGATAAAGCTAGTTTCAATCTAGAACGAACCATACATGCAATATATAATGTGATAAAGCAATAGATGGATAAATGTACCTCCTTGAATAGGAGGAAATTCCCTTCACAATTTTCTGCCTTGGAGTACTTAGGTGAAGTAGCATCCACCAGCTCAACACAACAAAAATGAGTTTTTCAAGCAAATGTGCTTTTAAAGGAGGTTGAGTGCCTAAACAAATTAAATATCTTGTTGCTACAGCAGGTCATCTGCTTGACACCAAGAGTGAAAGCAATGTTGAGAAAGCCCCATCAAAACCACATTCTGTTTTGCTTCTGCACAACTTATCTGCATAGCAACATTGAAACATTGAAAAGACCTTTTAAGGGAGAGGAGGGGAAAGACAAAAGAAATTTTCAAGGAGTCCAATTACACAATTAACACGTATCCAACATCACATTTCCAAAGTTTCATGAACATAGTATAAGAAACTACATAAGAAAATAGAATCAAAATTAGAAGAGGAATAATAGAAAGGAAACTCAGTAGGATATAAGCCAAAGAAATCACCATTTTGTATCCCCCATGAGAGCTCCTCCCGCATCCTGTCTTCATCTCCTTCGTAGCCAAAATATGTTAGGCAGAAAAAGACAATACCTAACCTGCAAAATCAGGCTGCAAAAAGCTATAATTTGCATGAAGTTTAACTGGCTTTTCACTTTAACTCCATCAAGCTTAGGGAATGAATAATACGACTAAGCAAGACCATTCATCCTAATTTAACAATTTATATATCCAAGACCCTTTGAAAACAATAAACAGGCAACTTGGTTGCTTAAGCTTGCTCCTTCAAAAATATGATGTAATGGGCAGGTAGCTTTGTAACAATCAAAATACTGAATAAGGAAAATTAAAATTGGAAATTCTGTACACCCAAAATAGAATGTGATTGTGAATCACAAATAGATAGAATGGTCTAGACTCTGGAGACATTGACACGGTTGAAGCTTATAAGGAATCAATGCAAAAAGCACTAATTATAATAAACTGATAATATTGGCTAGTGAGCTTATAAGGATTAAGCAAGAAAAAACATAAGTTCTGGTGCAACATGATATGAAGAAGCCAAGAAAACAAATGCAAGAATATTTATATCAACCGCTGAGGCACTAAAGAGCGGGACAAAGGAGCAGGTTAAGACCAGTACAAAGCATAATTCCCCAATGCAAATGGACAGTCTCGATGATGACAAAAAAATCTTGTGTACCTGCAGGTTATCATAAGCAACAATCACTATTGAATCATTGAAATAAGCAACTTTCATACAAATTGACTTAGACTCTTTATGTATTTACAGGTGCAAATGTGAAAAAGGCAAAATAAATGAGATGTACACTAACAAACCCAATCGCAAAACATATTTCTACATCACCCTTTTAGTTTTCCAATCACAAAAATAGAAGCATTGTTGCAGCTCAACAATAGTAACAACAACAAAAGCTTTTTCACATTATTGGTATTAAAAATTAGAGAAGTAACCTCAAGCATATCAACAATATACTCAACAATATCCCCATTCTTCTAAGAGCTTGTATTATTATTAGTTAAACTGCATTAAGAATCAAAATATGGATTGAAGAGAACTAACTAAAGCAGTATAATGATACATAAAACTATAGCAAGGGAACTCCCATAGCATTAAAAGTTACATCTATCAATGATCGAGAATTTGGCCCTATGTCCGCAGCAGTAGCACTATCATAGTTAAGAGTACAATGTAACTTGTAAGGAAAAAAGATTGTTAGTAGAAATCAACCCACCTCGTGGAACACTCATTTTTTGTTAAGCCAACAATGTCTATTTTGAGTTACTAACTACCAAGTGCTTCCTTGACTCTTAAGAGGTGGTAAGAGATTCTAATCAAGCAAACAATTCATGCAGTAATGTCCTGTGGCCCTTCAACAAAGAACTACCCTAAATAAAAGAGGAGTCTACAACAAAGACATTACTCTATATCGTACATTATGTTCTCCTTCTCTGTAAATCAAAACTTACATAGGCATTGTTTGCATAGAATAAGGAGTTAATGGCTGTGAAGGTAGTGTCTCATTTGAGACTCCTGCAAAAACAACATCCGGAAAATGAGAAAAGAAGATAAAATTCATCAAAGAAGAACATAGTCAATAATAGAAGGCTAAACTTCAGCATGTTTTACTGAATCGTGTAACAGCAAAACCCATTACCCCGCTAATGTAGGAAAAAGCAATTATAAAATTGCCTAGTAATACATTTAAGAGTAACAATAATAGTAACAAACCCTTAGAAATATGATTTAAATATCTATCAGAGCTTTTACTACAAAGATAACAAAAATAGACCAAGTATTGTTTAAGTTTAAAACTTCATATGCCAAACCAATATGGAAGCAACAGAGGAAAGAATATAATATGAAATACCACTTCCATTTACAAATAGAGCACTTTTGTCAAATCATCTAACTCAAACACTTAGTCTAAAAATTACAATGTTTAAGAAATTAAAAATATGATAGTAGATCTTATTGGTTGTTTAATGCTTGAGAACACACCTACATATTGAAAGAGCTATCCACTTCCTATTGCATGTCATTCTACCTTCATATCCCTATTTAACAAATCAAAATCAAAATACAAACCGTTAAGAGTTTCCAGAAAGTTCGTTGTTCTACTAAATCAAGCAGGTCATAAATATTGCTTGTGAAGGAAGAAAAATGAAGCAAGTAGCAGCCTTTACACTAAATAAAAAAATAATAATGAAATATTATAAATCGTTTTAAAAAAACATATAAAACCAGTTCATTATAAAAAAAACAGATTCAATTTAATACACTTCCAATACAACAATTTAATATTCATATTGCAAAAAAAAACGAAATCTTTTGAAAGCAGGACTTGTGTTTGTAAAGCAGAACTTCAACTCATAGAAAAACACCTTCAAAGCATCAAGATAACCTATTATCATAAACTACTAAAAAAATCTATATAGAAGAGTAAGAATTGAAGAAGACATGAATATGGTAAAGAATTAACAAAATAAATGTCGAAGAATTTAGAAAATAAAATTTCTCCCAACTTCCAACATATTCAATTATGAGTCGTGGACAGAATTGGAAATCCAATAATGTGAGCTTTGATAATCATTATCAGTGTGCAACATATAATTCCACCCCTCCACCTTTGGAGCATGTATGCAGCAAAAGCTATTAGACGTCTTTCCATCTCTTGCAGCAATAGTGATTCAACAACAACTACAAAGGTCAATCCTGTGTTTAACAATCCTAAAAATAAAACATAAAAAAAAACATCTCCTTTTGTAATTTATTCCATTCCTAGCAAGCTAATCCTACCAATAAGATGGTGAAAGGCAGTTTGCTCAATCTTCCTGCACAATAAGCACATCAATATTAATAAGAATTAATAATATCTTCAAGACAAACTCAAGAAATGGAAGCCATAACTCAGGAATGCTGATTAGAAAATGAGGAAATTATGACATTACATCAATATACAGAAGTTTGTGCAGTTCCAGTTAACAGTTAATGTTGTAGCTCTCATGCTGAATTTTGTTTCAGCTAACTTTTCAAGACAATATTTACAGGCAATGCATAAATTTTTGTTCAAGTTTGATGGTTAATCACAACAGTAATCCATCGCAGGCTCTGCTCTTCTTACTGCTGTTCAGCATGAATTTTGACGCACCGCACAAGCAACAACTTGAGTCCACTGCCTTAGCCTTGTCTTCACCGTTTGTGGATCATCATATTCATAACACAAAAGAAGGACGAAAAACAAATTAAATTAGAACAATTAAATACCATAGGTTGAGGATATCTGACATCTAAGCAGCCAATCATTTCGGGGGTTCCAGTGTTTGGCATTTTTTTCCCAACCATATTGCACTGATTCCACAATTGGACAGCAACTCTAAGCCCATCTCTTCTCATACCAGGATCTCCAATTGCTGTCATACAATCAGCATGAACTCCAAGCAATAGAAATACACATGCAGCACTATATACTTTCAAGGATCCCAATTTGGGGAAGCTTCTTTAGCTCCATTATTAGAGAAACCAAACAAAGAGTACTCAAAATAACCAATAAAACCGTAAGAGATCAAGAAAAACTAAAAATAACAAACCCACAAAATCAGAAAGCAAAAACACTATGTAGCACTTGCATTGATGTACAAATTTAGTACTTTCCTAAAATCATTGGAAATCTGATTGAATGATTCTATAAGCTTATAAATGTTGGCTTCATTCACAATGCTCTCTTCTCCAAAAGCATTGAAAAGCTAAATCTGATAAACTAAAATCTGAATAATAATGGGAAAGAAACACATTTAATGGCAGAGGCTCTGTGGGGAAATTCAAAACAATAAAAGAATAAAATTAAAAATCAAAATTAAACTGAAATATTTGAGATGAAATACCGTGGGTAGCATAAATCAGCTCAAACCTTGTAGCAAAAACACTCAGAAATTTGAGAATTGACACACAAATAAAAGATTATTCTAAAAAAGGAGAACAAAACAACACCGAGATTCTAAGGTAACAAAATAGAAGGCTCGCCTCTCATTCATCCATCAACGGTGGGATCCCAAGGTAACAAATGAATTTTGAATTCGAAGTTTTGTTGCAAAACCTTCATCTAGAAGCCTTGATCTCCTCTGCAAATTTGATTGATTGAGATAAGACAGAAGATTGATCGAGGAAATACATCATAGAAGTCCAAACTCCAAATTGGATTGTTTCGTGATTTTAAATACGATATATCATATAACCAAATTATTCACTAACAAATACAATGAACGTGATAGACAAAACTATCCAACCTGAAGAAGAGCAAGAGCATTGCACACCCGATTTGATTGTACTGGAGTGAGATTGGGAGGTGAAAGAACAGGGTATATTGAAACTTTTTCCTGAAAGAAAATAAAACATCAAATCCTAGCAAGTTCATAACTCATACACAATACCTTGTTCTGATTCCCTTGGTATTCTCCTAAGTTTCCCCCTTGCGCAACGCCAAGCCTGATGGTTTGAAACTATTTCCATTGCTTGGAGTTCATGTGGAGAAGGAGTTCCTAATTTCGAAGATAGCGCTGTGGGGACAGTCATATGGAGAAGGAGTGCCAACTTAACACCTCCAGTAATCCTAATCCTAGCATCAATGGACCATGGATAACCAACACTCCAATAGCAGTATAACTTCAAATGCCACCAATGTAAAACCTAATAAAAGAAGGGAAATAGCTTTTACATACCGACAAAACATAACATGAAGTTAAAGCTGAAGGATTATTTGAAGAGTTTCTCCATAATATGGTTTAGTCGCGCAACATCTGTACCAACAACTTTGTGAGGCTTTTCCCATTATAAAAGAAATGAAGTGCTGGCTGCATCAAGGTAAAAGCATTGTCATGCTATCTCACTTTCAAAACAAAATATATATCAAGTGTGTAGGCATTATAAAGAAGATTGTAGTACATCCAATGAACTAAAAAAAATGAGATATGACATATATCAATGTAATTACATATATATAGAAAACTGAACCAATCAAGTTCAATCAGAGCATTTTAATAAGCACAAGAAAGAAGACATGATCACCAGCCATTCACCATAAAAATTCAATGGCATATAATGGAGATAGTCTTTAGTTCAAGTCATCAAATCACTTTACCAAAAGCCTGGCAAAGATGTGTATCCTAAATTTGCCAAGATCCTCACGAATAGATAATTAGAAATGAATATCAAAATCATAGGAACATCACACATATTCGATAATACATTACCCAAAACAAACCACAATAACAGAGAATTATTCAAAGCCACAACTTTGTTCACACACAATTTTCTCAATATTTTCCTTTCTGCAAACAATCATTCATTTACACACTATCAGTCCCTTACAAACCACAATAACAGAGAATTATTCAAAGCCACAACTTTGTTGACACACAATTTTTCCCAATATTTTCCTTTCTACAAACAATCATTCATTTACACAATCTTATTAATATTATATATAATGTATCTTATTAATATTATATTATAGTTTATTCAGTCCCTTAATTGCTTATCTGCAGTAAAATAATAGCATTAGGTTGTTATCATATTCGAGCTTTGAGTAAGGAATAAAATCAAACAATTGGTGGGCAGAGGTATAACACTATCAGAGGTGAGCAGAATAATATCTCACATTTTTGTAATTCAGTAGCACTCTTGAACGAAACTTGTAATCATCCCTGCAACAGAAGTGAGCAAGTTCTTTAGGTAAAGGGAAAGAAGAGGAAGAAGAAATCACTCACCGATATTGAAATTGATAATGGGGTTTTAAAGAAGACTCAGATCGCCTGATTGCTGTTGTGTGTCGCAGTTTGAAATCGTCGTCGCAACCACCATCGCCGTTGTGTGTCGGAGTTTCAAATCACCAACGCAACCACCGTCGACCACCGTATCATTGTGTGTTTAACCCTCGACAGTGAGGCTTGTGCAATTGCCGGCGGCGAGAGAGTCATATTACTTGGCGGCGGTGACTCCGTGCGAGCGTCTTCTTCCTTGCTTCTTCGAATCCTCGATCGGCTTTGATTTCTTCTAATCTTCTTCCCCCATCTCTGTTGTATCGGGTTTTCTTCCTCTCTTGATGAATATTAAAAAGAAAAAACGAAGAAGAGGGGAAAAGATGGATTTTGGGAAGAAGAAAAATAGAAAGGGAAGAAGGAAGAAGACTATGTGGAAAGGAAATTGGGGAGGAAGAAGCGCATAGAGAGAGATGTGAGTTATGAGAGAGAGACAAAAAGGGGGAGAAGGAAAAGAGAGGAAGAAGAAGCCCAGAGATAGAAGAGGGAGATAGGTGGGCCGAAGAAGGATTGAAATCCAGTGCGGTAACGTGAAATGTTTCCCGCGAATACCCAGCTGCAGAGTGACTGCAGCGACGGTATTCGCAATATTAATAGAGATGATTCAAACGGTTCTTTCAATAGCTAAAAGGATTTCAATGTAAAATCCAATGGCTATTAAAACACATTCATTTATATCAAAAACAAAAACCAAGGGATATCCGTTGGAGTGATACCAATTACCAAATCATTAACCTAAAGGAAAGGTAAAAAAGTTTTAATGCATATCATCAACTATATTAAATATTTCAACGGCTAAAGCTAATTAGTGATATTAAATCAAATAAGTAACCAAACGTCAGAGATATATATTAATAAAATTGATAATTCCAAACTGTTATAAGATATGGTATCCAACGTTCATGCTTTAAATGAATATTTAATCAAATATTTTACTATTAATATTATTATTTAATAAAACACAACAATCCCCCACTTGTTTTATTTAGTAAATCGTACAAATATAAGATTGAGCATAAATATTGGTGTACATATACTTGAACCAATACATAGTGATGATGCTTCCGATTTAACAAGAGTGACGCGTAGTCTTGAACTCTATCTCAGACAACATTACACACTCAATCTCTCAGGGCGTAGTCTATAAGCCTGTGCATTACGGCCCTGCACGTTATCCGAGTATAGTGAACGCTCTAGCAAATTTTGCCCAAAACTTCATAGGAAGCGACAACACTTCCACATTCACATAGGTGAGCCTATCAAGAGTACTCATGTAGCTGCGTACCCCACCCTTTATAGAGTATAGAACTCATTTAGAAATTCATTCAACCTTCCAACACTACATGATATCATGCTCCACACTATGAATGAGACTTAAAATTATTTGTGCATGATTCTACATCTTATTATAAGTTGTTATTACCCATTGAACCTATTTATTGGGATCTCCAGTCTATTAGGTCGGGTTACCCTTATAAAAGACAAACTAATGGGCATCAGTCTCATTCCTCTTGTTAAGGCTTTCGTCAAAGGATCAACCAAATTTTCTTCAAACATTATATGATCTTCTTATTTACTTTGTGATAGCCGCGGTTCTATCACAATAGATCCATATGGTTGGAATCAACATTTCATACTTAGGAATATCTAAAAGAGTATTCCATTCGTCTTCGCTGTAACTTCATAGCACAATGGAAAACTTTTTGTAATCTCTGGTGCATTGTCCTTTTAAGGTACATCATGACCCTCTCAGTAGCACACAAGTGCTCATTACTAGAATTAGTAGTAAACCCGTATAGTAAACTCACAACGTTAGTTATAATTCTAGTGCAATCAGCAACATATTGAAGACTGCAAATGATGGTTGCAAACTGAGACTATTCAACACTCTCATGGTGTTCTTGAGCTACTTGACACTAGGATCATAATGAGTGTCTGGTTTACAACAGAAGTAATTTATATTTACTTCACCAACATCCTTCATATCAAAATACTTTTACAGAACATATTTTGATAGCTTTCACAAATATAATATTAGAACCAAAATTAGGTAAGTCATCCACGTGTAAAAAAATAATAGTTCAAACTTTATTATCCAAAATATAATATAAGCACTTGTCACTTTCATTAATTTCAAAACATATAAAATCAAAAGATTAAATTTCTCATAATAAGAGAAAGCAAGAGTCGTCATTTTAATCTAATTGAATTTCTTTCTTCTATTTAAAAAAAATTATTAGAATCACATTCCTAATAATGCACTATCAAAAAAAATAGAACCCCCACTATTTTTCACATTTAAACGAAAAACATTTTCGTAACATTTGCGTTCTTCATTTCAATAAAACTTCATAATCTGAATAAATTCTATAACTTTCATTGTTAACCATATACAACATAAAAAATAAATCTCTAACTCCATGGGGACAAAAATAAATAAATAAACATTTTTTTTCATATCATGGTGTGGGTTTTTCAAAACTTTTCCTATTCCAAAACCTGATTTTCATTAAGATCAATTGCAAGACAAATCTCTTGTAGCTCATTAAAAATAATATAATACAAGATCAGTAAACTTAAGAATAGTCCAAAATAAAACATATATGTTGCAGCTCATGAAAAAGCAATAATTCGAAAAAAGTAACAATAGTAATGTAATAATAGTATAATAAAAGTTACTAATTAACCATTTAAAAATTCATAACCAACATATTATAAAAAGTATGAATATTAAAAAAATCATCTCAATTAAAATTGAACATTTTCACAGTGCCATAATTCTTCCTTACAAAAATAATATTGTTTGTAAGGGTATACAAGCCAATTCTCGTGGTTTGAGTAAACCGACTTTGTTAAGAAGATAATCTCAAAACTAAGTTTTTCTTCATCTCTGGAGTATACATAACATTTTTTTTAAAGAACCGGTCTTTCCAGAGGTAAACATCAATTCCACAAAACTTGTCTCAACAATATCCATGGTGTGAGAATCTTTCGTTATTCAACAATAGAATAAGTCATAAAACTTTGTCAGAGCAAACATGACACATTGCGCCAATGTCTACCCACTACCTCCAGATCCACGAACATTGATTTCATAAATCATAATAATTGGTGTTTCTACAACTCTTATTCTTATTCTAAATGTCATTTATTTTCGTCCATGAATTTGAGTATCCAAAATTTATCTTTAATTTCGAGACAGTATAAGTGAAATTGGCAATAGAAAAATACTGAGTGTAAGACATACCTTTGGAGTCAATATAAGGCATCTGTTTGAATACCGTAAGACATACCTTTGGAGACATCAACGAAAGTGTCGTGCTCGACTGAAATGGCAGATAAAAACGTCTTAAAATTGTTGGAACAGTTGCGGACACACTGACGAACACGAACAAAATAGGCTGAATCGCGGACTAGGTCGCTCTCTTTAAGACGTTTCGCGGCTTTGCCCAAAAGGTGCAAGCATTCTCTCCTAGCGCCGTCGTCCCCAGGATAAAACAACCTTCTCTAAAAAATATTATGGTCTTCCCTGCACCTAGAAAACCCACCAGACTCACACCCCCTTATCTTTATTTTACTGCTCGGTATAAAAAATAGAAAAGAATACTTCTCTATTTTGTACCTCTTCTTTTTCATACATTCAGTCTCTTTCTTATATCTGAACGTGTATCCTCTGTTGAACCAAGGACAAACACTCTTAGTTTTGTATGATAAAAAATTACAATCTGTCTACTAATGGTTCAGTTGAACAAAAGTACAGGACATGAATCAAAGAGCAGGACATCTTAAAGTGTAGCGGCTTGGAAGAGAAGCTACTCTAGAGTTCAAGACCTAATTGTTAATCTGATTTTGATAGGACACAGTGTAAGATCCTATCACTTTAGTTATATAACTTTTAGTAGTCGAGAGATGATTTTTTAAAATATAAATGTTGTGTTAAAAGCTTAGAAAAATCTTTTTTATAAAAGTCTAATAGGTAGGCACGTAGCATGAGAAAATGGTAAAGCTAAGAATCGATTGATGACTTTGTGTTTATAAGTTGAAAATCGATTCCTAGCCTAATTATTCAAGCAAAGAATCGATTTGTGGCTTCCTTCACAAAGCTAGAAATCGATTCCTAGCCTATGGTCTTTTAAAGGAATATGTTTTGGAAAGAAAACAATCGATTGATGACCTTGTGTTTGTAAAGAGGAAAATCGATTATGACTTGTGTTTAAAATAAAAGAAATCGATTGCTCACTTCTCATTAAAGAGCAAAATCGATTTTGGGCTTCATCCTTGAAGCACAAAATCGATTCTTGGCTTGATTACTTATAGCAAGAAATCGATTCTTATCCTGTTTTTGTTAGAGCACATAATCGATTTCTTCACACTTGTTTTAAAGCAAGCAATCAATTCTTCACTTCTTAAAAGTGCTACAACGATCACATTTTAATCGATTATCATACACATTTGTTTTAAGCAAATAATCGATTCCTTTTTTGTGCAACAGTCATATTTTTGCAAATCCTATAAATAGGACTTTGGGGTTTTTGTTTCAAACACAACGAGAAACACAATTACAACGTACATATTCACAAATCAGAAAAAGAGAAAAAGAAGAACTTTAACTGTCAAATTATTTTCTCAAGTTCTTCATCTTTAAATCCAAATCACCCATCTCTCTCAACTACTATACTGTTATATTGCTTGAGTGATTGGATCATAGAGTCTCTGTTGTATTCATCTACTACTTGGTTGTTGTGAAATCCTGGTAAGTGTTCTTGGGTCGTTCAATCGGGGGGATTGGATCGGTAGTGAAATCCTGGGAAGTGTTCTTGGGTCGTTCAATCGGGGAGATTGGAGTGGTAGTGAAATCCTGGGAAGTGTTCTTGGGTCGTTCAATCGGGGAGATTGGATTGGTAGCGAAATCCTTAGTGGGGAGCTTGGGTTCTCAATTTGGGAAAAATTGAGATTAGCTATAGGGAAGTTGCTTGCTTGTAAAACGTTGAATAAGTTCTTCTCATATAGTGGTTGTTATCAAGTCCAAAGGTTGCAAATCCGGAGGCCGGGGACGTAGGGCTTTTATCCCGAACCTCGTAAAAATCACGGTGTATCTCTTTCCCTTCTTTTTACTTTGTTTATCATTCATATTTGTTTATTGTTATATTTGATATCATTGTGCTGCGTTCAATATCAATATCTGTTTATCGTTAAATTTGATAATAGTGTGGTTAGCGCAAAATATCACTGTAACTAGATCTGTCATAGGTATAGCTTGCTTAGGTACTGCATATAGTTTAAATCCCATTTTCCGCATTTGATTTAAACGCGCATCGTTAATATTTGAAAACAAAAAGAATTCAAATTTAGCGTATAACCTTATTCACCCCCCTCTAAGGTTATCATATAGTCCAACAATTGGTATCAGTAGCTAGAAATTGCATATAGAGCTTAACATCTCGCAATTTTATTTATTTATTTATTTTTGATCATGGGTTCATTTATGAAAGAGGGGATGTCCTTCAATAGGCCACCCCTATTCGATGGGACTAACTATGACTATTGGAGTAGTCGAATGAAATGTCATGTGCAGACTATAGATTTCACTTTATGGAGGATCATTGTTGATGGACCACTCATTCCTATGAGAATCAAGATCACTAAACCTGGTGTTGCTATTGACGGAGATACTACTAAATCTCAAGCTACCGGTAAAGCTGAGGAAGTTCCTATTGAAGATATCTATGCCATTGACTTGAGTGAGCTGAGAAAATCTAAGTTAGAAAAAATATCTCTAAATGCCAAAGCAATGAATATTCTTCACCTATTTTTATGTGAAGAAGAGTATGGAAGGGTAAAAGGTTGTCAGACAGCTAAAGAAATTTGGGACTGTTTGGAAGCAACTCATGTTGGTACAAGTCAAGTGAATGAGACAAAAATTAGAATTCTCACTTCTGAGTATGAAGCTTTCAAAATGAAGGAAGGTGAATCTATTGCTGCTATGCACCAAAGGTTAAATTTAATAGTGAATAACTTGAGAGCTCTTGGGAAGAAATATTCAACAAAAGATTTGAATGAGAAGATTCTTGCATCCTTGACTAGCGAATTCTTTCCTAAGACTTGTGCTATCACTGAAGCCAAAGATATTGTCACTTTACCTCAAGAAGACTTGATTGTGTCACTTCTTGCATTTGAGGTGGTGTTGGCCGCTAAGAAGGCTCAAGAAAAATAAGTGGTCAAAGAAAGAAAGTCTCTTGCTCTTGTTGCTAAAACTCCTAAGGTGGCAAGGAAAGAGGTTGAGTCTGATGATGAATCCGATGATGAAGACATGGCTAAAATGTTTGAAGAATTCATGAGATTCAACAAGCTTGGGAAGGGTGACTACTCAAAGAAATCTAAGTACCAACAAAAGAAAGCCATGAAGGCTACATGGGACAACACAAATAATGATGGTGATACAGATGAAGAAGAGGAGGTTGCAAATGTTGTTTCTCTTATGGCAAATGACACACCTGAGGCTACTTGGGACAATCTTGACACTGATAGTGAAACAGATGAAGAAGAGAAGGCTGCCAATGTTGTTTGTCTTGTGGCAAATGACACCCCTAAGGTAATCATTGATAACCATAGTCTTTCTGATTCATTTGAGCATGATGATTTATTTGATGATGTGTATAGTAGTCAAGACTTGAGTGAGGCTTTTGAAGATCTTTATAATGAACATGAAACTCTTTTGGTTAAATATAAGGATTTGAAAAAGAGCAACAAAAGCATGCTCACTCAAATTGAGACTCTTGAGAAGGAGGTAGCTAGGTTGAAGAATGAGCTACATAAAACTAAACCTTTCAACCTTGAGCTTCTTGAGCTTAAACAAAATTTTGAAAAAGTCAAGGTTGAAAATAAAATTTTGAAAGAATCTTTAAAAAAGTTTGAGGTAGGTGAAAAGACCTTAACCAAGATACTTCACTCCCAACATGAATATGTTGATAGGAAAGGTATTGGGTATGAAGGTAATTCCACCTCCTCTGTTTTGAAAAAGAAAGTAATTTTTGTAGCTGCCACTTCAAGCAAGACACCTACTAATTTCTCTTGCACTTATTGTCAAAAAGGTAACCATAGCTCTCATAGATGCCCCATTCGTAGATTGTGGGAGCTTGGTACCCTTATACTTGCTTGTAAGAAACCAATGTGGATTGTGAAAATAAACCCCTTGATGACTAACCCACAAGGACCCAAAGAGAATTGGGTACCAAAACTTTCAACAAATTGAATAATTGAATAAATTAAATAAATACAAACAAAAATAGGAATAGCGATAATCAATACCATTCTGGTCCTATCCCCTATTCCCCATATAGAATAGAAACCCTTTCCCCCCGTACCTGATATCGAAGTGTATTCCAATAGTGATTCGACGAAGAGGAATTATGTACTCTGGAGCGTGATTTAATTCCAACAGGACTGTGTGACCCGAATACGTACAATTATGCAACAACAACATCGACAATCCAAAAATCACATACTAAAAATATTAATTATATAAAACTTATATACATAAGCCTATATATATCATCTCTAATATAATATAATAATAGATATAAGCGTACAGACACAAAATACATCAAACTTTAATAAAGCTTTTGTATATATAGCCTTATATGTATATATATAAATATGTAAATATAAATATAAATAAATAAAAGTAACTTGTTAAATCATCTTTAATAAAATATATTTTGTAAAGTCTAATAACTTTTCAATGAGAATAAAACATGATAGGTGTAGGATATATATGCGTACTAGTGTTTTTAAGCTACGAGCTAACATGGATAAGTTGGTGAGTTGCTCGACCAACAGTGATAACATATAACATAGATTAGAGACTTTCGCATTGTCATTCCTAACTAGCTCCAAAACACTTGCTGAACGAAGCCATGGAACGGATGGTTGAGAATGTTTATAAACCAACCAATAGGAATGAACTTTTGATTCAAACATTCATGTAATGAATCGCTTTAATTTTGTCGCGTGAAATCATAGCTCAGTGGAGGGGTTGGATCTCAAATTGAGGAAGGTGTTGGTAGCATGGAATACTGGAACAACATAACTTAATGAAAGGCACAAATTGTTTTAACAGATTTGCTGGTCGGAATTGAATTTGCGATATAAAAAGAGATAAATATTAAGAAATATGTTTTGTCAAGGGATAGATAGAAGAAGGACCGAGTGAAGTGCGGCTGCTTGCAGTTTTCTTGATCAGCACACGTTGTGTATGATTTGAGTGTGGAAACTAGGTTTTGAAAAAAGGATTAGATAGTAAGGCCCAACAACTAACTCTTTAACTCAAAATAACTTCTCCAAATACCAATTTTGCAAATACAATTATTTTATAAAATAATAAAATAGAATTACTAATTAATAATATATTAACAATAATTTATAAAAATATAAATAAATATCAATTCAACATGTATTAAAAGTTCAATTACTCATAAGACCTTAAAACCATGGAAAAGATCTAAATCATAAAATACCACATATTAAGAAAATGTCATGAACAAAAATTGGGGTGTTACAAGAAGGTGGTAGTCGGGAAGAATAAGGGTCGCATGTATGGTTCAGGGCCCTTGGCTCCATTCGATCACTTCGACACCAACAGAGTTTCTAGCAGTCGACCTCCTCATCCTTCAACTGAGGTGACAGAGCAGTTCAGGCAGCAAGTGCAGATTCAGGGGCAGCAACTGCAGACTCAGGAGTAGACTATCAGGATTTGGGATCAGACTATCAGGAGTATGCATGAATACTTCACGAGGGTGACCCGTCAGCAAGAGTAGCTGTTAAGGTTTTATCGGAGCATCGGCCTGTTGGGTCTAGGTCATCAAAGTCTGAGACTGACCATGATGGTGTCGATGCCCCCTATTAGGATTTTTTGTATTAGTTTGACATTTTAGTATTATGTTATAACATTTCAGACTAGTTTATGATGATTCAGATTTTATTCAAATATTCTCAGAATATTTATTTTAAATTGTTTTATTTAGTTTAAATTTTAGTTTATATTAATATTATAATAATAAATATAAAAAATGAGGTTTTTTTTAAAAAATTCAATCAGTACCAAATTAGCGACAGGACTGGCCGTCGCTAATTAGGACATGTGTCACTCAATTTTAGCGACAATCTATTACCTCGCTAATTAGCAAAGGATTTGGCCATCACAAATTAGCGACGGGTTTAAAATTCCATCGCTATGTGCGACGAGCGTTTTAGCGATGGAATCAGGTCGTCGCTAATTCCGTTGCAAAAGGCCAATAGCAACAGAATATGTGCTGTTAGCGACGAAATTTGTCGCCGCTAATATCCTTTTTTTAGTAGTGATATATCATATGTAATTGTGTAAGTAAGGCACACAAAATCTATGTACAAACCTCCACACTCAATTAAGCGGAAGAAAAACACTAAAAGCACCAAAAGCAGAGAAACATATACAACAATCCTTTAAAATGGTGCAACCGAGGCATCTCAAATGATAATCAATAGAGAGATACACAAAAAATATTACTCTTATCCCTTGGAAATACATTTAACCGGCTCCACACACCACTCATAGAACAGACTATGGCTCGACTTAGCCTCAGCCAAAAGCCAATTCCACAAGAGAAACTTAGAGAAAACAACCCAATTTCTACTTCCAAATCGCTCAGAAGTGAATGTCAAATCATAATAAGTCTCTTTCTACCCTTTTTAATACTTACCCATGAGTAAAGGATCGAGTGATACGGAGCTTAGAATTATTTAGTTATATATTTAGTTGGGTTTAATTAGAATATTTTAATAGTAGTATTTTAGTTAGTATGAGTATGACTTTTATATAATGTTATTTTAGTTAGACTTTTAGCCTTTAGGCCTTTTACTTTATTAGCCCATTAGTAGCCTTTATATATGTAGTCTCTTGGAGACAATTGGGGGAACCAAAATTAAATGAAAAGTCTTTTATTTCCTATTAGCTAGTTTTGTCTTTTAAGCTTTCTTCTTCCTTGTTAGGTTAATTTCCTAAGCTTTCACCAAAATATTTCACCTAACAATCCTACACAAAACCCCTCAGTTTGATCTACTATTTGGAGGTTTTCAAGAAACCCTAGTTTCGCAACAATGGTGAGAACAGAGATCTTCTTCCAGGGTTTTGGATCGGACTGACTTGCGAAGGTATATCACTTGACTGTTTCTTTAAAAACTTTCTTTAGCTGCTTGATTCAATGAAACCCTAACTTTCTGTACTGTTTTCTTGCTGTTTGGGTTTGCTGTGAATGCTGATGGCTGAAATGCAGAAACTGGATGAAGGAGCAACAAACATAAGGTAGCATTTCACTCTCAGCGAATTTGAGTTTCTGTTTTTGATTTTATCGGAAACCCTAAGTACTGTTTCTGTTTGCAGGTTACCTTGTGATTGTTCTTGATGAACAATCACCACCTTCACGCCTTCAGTACTGCCTGAAAAAAGGTATAACTCCCTTTCACTTTGATTCTTCTTTTTTCTCTGTTTTAGTCACAAAAACAGATTACTAATATGCTGTCTTTCTTTTCTTGTGAGGTACTCTCAACACTCTTGAAGATACTCACCAAGGACTTAAGGAACTAGCATTGAAGGAGAAGGATACACACGAAAGGAACTTGAACACACACAACAATGTAAAATATAACTTGTAATTTTTATTGACTGTAAACTGTGTATTCAATTGTATATTATTTACAAGCTGAGACTGTATATGTAACACCCCCTTCTAATTATCTACCATTTAATTAAAGAAAATCAGAGTTCTCAAAAACTTTTTCAATGCAACCGCAAGAGGGTGCCACTTTTACACCAACAACATATAATAATACCAATTTAACTCATAAAACCATAAGGTACGTGATACATAGCACAATAGTTAAGGGACGAGCCCACAAATCACCTGTTTAGTTTACATCCTCGTAATTTTAATAAACATCGCAGCGGAAATATCAACAAGTCTTAAGAGTATCTAAATACATCACCAAAATAAAGGTTTAGTAACATCAAGTAAATAAAAATGAGTAAACTAAGACGCACCCCGGTGCTACGTATCAGAGCCAGACTCAACCAACTAGGAGAAGGTACTAGGTAACCTTCACTCGCTATCACCTACGTGTTGCCGACATGAGAAGCAACATAAAAGCAGTAGGGCGAGTCTCTTTACATAAATAATAACATATACGATAAGCATCATACTAGAGAAGGCAACTAGAAACACCAGTTCACAGCAGCATCAACATACATCATTAATTTACAATCACCATAAAGCAACACCGAATGTAAAAACAGTGACAGCAACATTTTAAAACAAAACAGCAACAACAACCTTTTAAAAACAGTGACAGCAACATTTTAAAACAAAACAGCAACAACAACCTTTTAAAAACAGTGACAGCAACATTTTAAAACAAAACAGCAACAGCAACCTTTTAAAAACAGTGACAGCAACATTTTAAAACAGCAACAGCATCATTTTAAAAAGAAAGACAGCAACATACACGCCTATGGGCAGCCACGTTTTGGCGCCCACCTACCTAGCACATACACACGTACAAAATCAAGCATCATGCCACACGCCTAACCGACAACACGGACACACAACACGCATGGGCAGCCACTTTTGGCGCCCATGACTAGCACATACACGCACAACACGCCTAGGCCCGTAGGCACTCACTAACAACATCACACAACAACACCTTTGACACACTTCAAACACCAAATTTTAACTCCAAATCATTCATGCAATGCAACAAGCACCTAACAATCACCATATTTTCATTCTCAATTTTATAGAATCAACACATCAAACACGTTATGTACATACTTAGTCTCATATTCATCTCAACAACTAATAACCTAGATTCAACGCCAAACAACATAGGATCACCAAATTGAATTTCAACATGATATAAAACACAAAGACAACACATCAATCACTCAAGTAATCATCCTAAAACCTAACTCTTAGAGGGTACTAATCATATAGGCTATTAGGAATGTAAGAGAGAGCCCCCTAACCTTTGGTAATTGAAGAATTCGCAAAGCCCCTAGCAATTCACCAAAATCACCAACAATCTAAGCTCTCCTCTCTCCCTTAGGCTCCACGCGAAACCTCCTCCTTTGCCCTAGCACCGCCGCGCCTCTTCTTTCTCACTCTTCTCTTCGCAAGTTTCTTTCATTCTCTCTTCTCTCTTTTCTTCGAATTCTTTCTTTCTTTTTGCGCCAATGAGACACTTGTCTCAAACCCTTGCTACATGCGCCTAGGCCTAAGTCAATGGGCTTGGGCTTGGGCCAATCTTACCACCCCGGAATTACCATCACCACTCCCTTCAATTTAAATAAAAACAACATATTAATAAGTTAATATAACAATAATAATGCAACACTTAAATAATTTAATTAAATAATTAATTAAATTATTTTGGGTGTTACAACTCTCCCCCACTTAGAAAATTTCGTCCTCGAAATTACCTGAATCAAACAACTCTGGATATGCTTCCTTCATCTTACTCTCCAACTCCCAAGTCATGCTTTCGCCAACGGCTCCCAACCAAACCACTTTCACCAAATTGATCTCTTTACCTCTTAACACCTTCACCTCACGATCTTCAATTCTAATCGGCATTGTCTCCACGGTGAGGTTCTCCCTCACCTCCACATCATCCATTTGAACCACATGAGACGGGTCAGGAACATACTTCCGTAACTGGGACACATGAAATACATCATGCAAGTTCGAAAGATTAGGTGGCAGAGCCACCCGATAAGCAACTTTCCCAACCCTCTCCAAAATTTGATACGGACCAATAAAGCGAGGAGTTAACTTCTTAGACTTTAAGGCACGACCAACACCAGTCACCGGAGTGACTCTCAGGAACACATGATCACCGGCTTGAAACTCCAAATCCTTCCTTCTCTTATCATGATAACTCTTTTGTCTACTCTGCGAAGCCTTCATCTTCTCACGAATCATCTTCACTTTCTCCGTGGTCTCACGGACAATCTCAGGGCCAAGTACCACACTTTCTCCCGATTCATACCAACACAGAGGAGTCCTACATCTTCTACCATACAATGCCTCAAAAGGCGCCATCCCAATACTAGAATGAAAACTGTTATTGTAAGTAAACTCTATCAATGGAAGATGAGAATCCCACGATCCTCCTTGCTCAAGAACACGAGCCCTCAACAAATCTTCTAGCGTCTGAATAGTCCTCTCCGTCTGACCATCTGTCTGCGGATGATACGCTGAGCTCAACCTCAACTTAGAACCTAAAGCCTCTTGCAAACTTTTCCAAAACTCAGAAGTAAATCTAGGATCCCTATCAGACACAATACTCAACGGAACACCATGCAACTTCACAATCGTCTTAACATAAATTTCTGCCAACTTCGGAACCGGGTAAGTAATACTGATTGGCAAAAAGTGAGAAGACTTCGTCAATCTATCAACAATCACCCAAATAGCGTCAAACCTTCTTACGGTATTAGGCAAACCAGTCACAAAATCCATGGAAATGCTATCCCACTTCCATTCCGGAATCTCTAACGGTTGCATCAACCCTGCAGGCTTCTGATGCTCCACTTTCGACTTCTGGCAAGTCAAAAACGCATACACAAACTGAGCTACATCCCTCTTCATACCAGGCCACCAAAACAGCTTCTTCAAGTCTTGATACATTTTTGTGGCTCCCGGATGGATACTCAACTTACTCCTGTGCCCTTCTTCAAGAATTGCCTTCTTAATCTCCTCATCACTCGGAATACAAATCCTTCCACGGTATCTCAACACATCTTGCGCATCAATCTCATAGTCTTTATTTTCGGAACGATCAATCCCAACCGCCAATTCAACCAGCTTGATATCTCGCTTCTGAGCCTCTCGAATGACATCTAAAAATTCATTATGAATCTTCAACATTCCTAGTCTAACACTCTGAGGTGTCACTCCACAGACCAAACTCATGTCTCTGAACTGCTCAACCAATTCAAGTTCCTTCACCATCATTGTTGACACATGCAACGACTTCCGACTCAAAGCATCGGCTACAACATTAGCCTTTCCCGGATGATAATTCAAACTGAAGTCATAATCCTTCAACAGTTCTAACCATCTCCTTTGCCTCATATTTAACTCTTTCTGATCAAACAAATACTGCAAACCTTTATGATCACTGAACACTTCAAATTTAGACCCATACAGATAATGTCTCCAAATCTTCAATGCAAATACAACTGCCGCAAGCTCCAAATCATGAGTAGGGTAGTTCTTCTCATGAGTCCTCAACTGCCTGGACGCATAAGCAACTACCTTACCATTTTGCATAAGAACACCTCCTAGTCCCATCTTAGAAGCATCACAATACACTACAAAAGGCTCTCCTGACTTAGGCAACGTCAAAATAGGGGACGTTGTCAACCTTTTCTTCAATTCATTAAAACTTTCCTCACAGCGAGAATCCCAAACAAACGCCTTCCCTTTACAAGTCAACTGAGTTAGCGGAAGTGCCAACTTAGAAAACCCTTCTATGAATCTTCGATAATAACCGGCTAGCCCCAGAAAACTTCTAATCTCCGTAACCGACTTAGGAGCCTCCCACTGCAACACGGCATCAACCTTAGATGGATCTACTGCAATACCATCGCCCGAAATGATATGACCAAGAAAGCTTACTTCCTTCAACCAGAATTCACACTTAGATAGCTTAGCATACAACTTCCTATCCCTCAAGATTTCCAACACTGACTTCAAATGTTCAACATGCTCCTCCTCAGACTTAGAATAAATCAAAATATCATCGATGAAGACCACCACGAAACGATCTAGATACTCATGAAAAACACGATTCATATATTCCATGAATACCCCCGGAGCATTCGTAACACCGAATGGCATCACCGAATACTCGTAGTGACCATACCGAGTCCTAAACGCCGTCTTAGGAATATCTTCATCCCTCACTTTAATTTGATGGTAGCCCGACCTCAAATCGATCTTACTAAACACGCGGGCACCCACCAATTGATCCATCAAATCATCAATCCTTGGAAGCGGATACTTATTCTTTATTGTCACCTTGTTCAACTGTCGATAGTCAATGCAAAGCCTCATACTCCCATCTTTCTTCTTTACCAGCAACACCGGAGCTCCCCACGGCGACACACTTGGTCTTATGAACTTCTTTTCAAGCAAGTCCTCAAGCCGCTTCTTCCACTCAGACAACTCAGACGCCGACATTCTATACTGTGCCATAGACACAGGTCTAGTACCAGGTACTAGATCAATAGCAAACTCTACTTCTCTCTCAGGTGGCACATCAGGAATTTCATCAGGAAACACTTCGGAAAATTCACACACTACCGGCAACTCATCAATCTTAGCTTGGCTCTCCATAGACAACGACGCCATCAAAGCAAACAGCTTAACTTCCTCTCTCATTACCTTATGCAATTGGCCAGCAGGCAGCAAAACTGATTCCTCTTCGACCGGAGAAGAGAAACTCACAGACTTATCAAAACAATTGATATGAACATGGTTATTCACCAACCAGTCCATCCCCAAGATAACATCTAACCCATCTAACGGCAAGCAAATCAAATCAACCATAAAGTCCCTACCGAAAACTGATAAAGGACACTTAGCACACACGAGAGAAGTAGTCACCGAGCCCTTAGCCGGAGTATCGATGACCATTTCCCTCATCATAACAGACAACACTAGATTCAACTTATCAGCACACACAGCAGCAATAAAGGAATGCGTAGCACCAGTATCAACAATAGCAAGCAACGGAGTACCATTAATGAAACACGTACCTCTGATCTCATTAGCCGTCTCAGTCCCCGCAAGAGCAAACACCTTCCCACTCACCTTCTCCTTCTTTGGCTTGGAACACTTGGTACTAATATGCCCCACCTCCCCGCAGTTGTAGCAAACAACATCCTTCTTTTCACAATTAGCAGCTATGTGACCTTCTTTGCCACATTTGTAACACTTGTTAACCGGGCAATCAAAACTCTTATGACCGGGCTTACTACACTTGTAGCACACAATGTTCGCAGGGGCATCTCCTCCACTTGGCTTCTTTCCTGAACCCGCTTTCCACTTACCCCCACCACCAGAAACATCATAGGGCTTCCCACGATACTGAGGACCTCTCTTCTCTTTCACAATCTTATAGGAAGCATTGCTAGCCTCTTCAAAAATCCTACAGCTGTCAACCAAATCAGCAAACACCCGAATCTTTTGGTAACCAATTGCCTTCTTGATGTCATGCCTCAGACCATTTTCAAACTTGATACATTTCGAAAATTCAGAATTAGCATCATTATTATAATGAGGGTAGAACTTAGCCAATTCCACAAATTTCGCCGCATACTCGGCCACAGACTTGTTTCCCTGCTTCAATTCCAGAAATTCAATTTCCTTCTTGCCTCTAACATCTTCCGGATAGTATTTCCTCGTAAACTCCCTCTTGAAAACATCCCACGTGATCTCTTCACCAGCAGCTTCCAACCTCTGTAGAGCCTCAAGCCACCAATCATCGGCTTCTTCAGCTAACATGTGAGTACCATACCTCACCTTCTGAGCAGGCGTGCAATCCATAACTCGGAAAATTCTTTCAATCTCCTTTAACCATGCCAGAGCTCCATCAGGATCATACCGACCCTTGAAAGTGGGTGGATTCTCCCTTTGGAACGTGGCCAAATTACGAGCACCAGCATCGGCAGCAACCTACTGATTTCCCACAGCCTGAGCCATTGCTTGCAGAGCAGCAGCAAGAGCAACATCATTTCTTCCGGCCATCTCAACTAATCACTGAAACAAGATTCCAGTCAAAACGAGTAACAAGACTCGAGGATTATGAAACTAAGGACTCAACAACTTGGTCGGACAGACCGAACTGCTCTGATACCACTAATGTAACACCCCCTTCTAATTATCTACCATTTAATTAAAGAAAATCAGAGTTCTCAAAAACTTTTTCAATGCAACCGCAAGAGGGTGCCACTTTTACACCAACAACATATAATAATACCAATTTAACTCATAAAACCATAAGGTACGTGATAGCACAATAGTTAAGGGACGAACCCACAAATCACCTGTTTAGTTTACATCCTCGTAATTTTAATAAACATCGCAGCGGAAATATCAACAAGTCTTAAGAGTATCTAAATACATCACCAAAATAAAGGTTTAGTAACATCAAGTAAATAAAAATGAGTAAACTAAGACGCCCCCCGGTGCTACGTATCAGAGCCAGACTCAACCAACTAGGAGAAGGTACTAGGTAACCTTCACTCGCTATCACATGCGCGTTGCCGACATGAGAAGCAACATAAAAGCAGTAGGGTGAGTCTCTTTACATAAATAATAACATATACGATAAGCATCATACTAGAGAAGGCAACTAGAAACACCAGTTCACAACAGCATCAACATACATCATTAATTTACAATCACCATAAAGCAACACCGAATGTAAGTTTAGTGCATGAAATGCAACCCAACTCCTAGGACATATGCATGTGGATCCATCATCACCTTAATAATAGCCTTGAGGGCACTCACCAAAATAAGGCCGAAGCCTTCTGCTCACCAATTATTTACCATAAGGCCGAAGCCTTCTGCTCACCGATAAATGCACATGATTATGCGACGCCATGAAACAATGCACCATACACACCAAAATAATGCAATAGCATACTCATCAATAATTTAATTAGCTCACCAATGATTTTATTAACTCACCAATAATTTATCTCACCATTATATATATGTCACCATTAACACACCAATTACACCGTTCACCAAGTAAATATGGATTAATTGTCACAAAAGGACTAAAACAGCACGACAAGGACTAAACAGCACCACAATAATATAAAACCGCATAGCAACATAAAAGAAAAACAGCAACAGCAACATTTTTATTTAAAAAAAAAGCAACAGCAACATTAAAACAAAACAGCAACAGCAACCTTTTAAAAACAGCAACAGCAACATTAAAACAAAACAGCAACAGCAACCTTTTAAAAACAGTGACAGCAACATTTTAAAACAAAACAGGAACAGCAACCTTTTAAAAACAGTGACAGCAACATTTTAAAACAAAACAGCAACAGCAACCTTTTAAAAACAGTGACAGCAACATTTTAAAACAAAACAGCAACAGCAACCTTTTAAAAACAGTGACAGCAACATTTTAAAACAGCAACAGCATCATTTTAAAAAGAAAGACAGCAACATACACGCCTATGGGCAGCCACGTTTTGGCGCCCACCTACCTAGCACATACACACGTACAAAATCAAGCATCATGCCACACGCCTAACCGACAACACGGACACACAACACGCATGGGCAGCCACTTTTGGCGCCCATGACTAGCACATACACGCACAACACGCCTAGGCCCGTAGGCACTCACTAACAACATCACACAACAACACCGTTGACACACTTCAAACACCAAATTTTAACTCCAAATCATTCATGCAATGCAACAAGCACCTAACAATCACCATATTTTCATTCTCAATTTTATAGAATCAACACATCAAACACGTTATGTACATACTTAGTCTCATATTCATCTCAACAACTAATAACCTAGATTCAACGCCAAACAACATAGGATCACCAAATTGAATTTCAACATGATATAAAACACAAAGACAACACATCAATCACTCAAGTAATCATCCTAAAACCTAACTCTTAGAGGGTACTAATCATATAGGCTATTAGGAATGTAAGAGAGAGCCCCCCAACCTTTGGTAATTGAAGAATTCGCAAAGCCCCTAGCAATTCACCAAAATCACCAACAATCCAAGCTCTCCTCTCTCCCTTAGGCTCCACGCGAAACCTCCTCCTTTGCCCTAGCACCGCCGCGCCTCTTCTTTCTCACTCTTCTCTTCGCAAGTTTCTTTCCTTCTCTCTTCTCTCTTTTCTTCGAATTCTTTCTTTCTTTTTGCGCCAATGAGACACTTGTCTCAAACCCTTGCTACATGCGCCTAGGCCTAAGTCAATGGGCTTGGGCTTGGGCCAATCTTACCACCCCGGAATTACCATCACCACTCCCTTCAATTTAAATAAAAACAACATATTAATAAGTTAATATAACAATAATAATGCAACACTTAAATAATTTAATTAAATAATTAATTAAATTATTTTGGGTGTTACAGTATATATATATATATATATACACTAGTGCAAAAAAGGGATTTAAAGTCCGGCGAAAAGGGGATTTAAAGTCAGCCGCCCGCTTGACTTTTATTAAGTCGACTTTGTATGTCAGGAGTTTTAAAGTCAAGCGATAGCCTGACTTCGTAAGTATGTTTTAAAGTCAAGCATTTGTTTCGCCTGACTTCGTAAGTATGTTTTGAAGTCATGCATTTGTTTCGCCTGACTTCGTAAGTATGTTTTGAAGTCAGGCATTTGTTTCGCCTGACTTCGTAAGTATGTTTTGAAGTCAGGCTTTAGTTCTGCCTGACTTCGTAAGTCTGTTTTGAAGTTAGGCTTTAGTTCCGTCTGACTTTAAAAGTTCATTTTTTTAAAAAAAAAAATTATTTGGTAGCCTTAATGTATCCTCAATTTCATTAAAAACGACTCCACTGGGGATCGAACCCAGAATCTCTGGTTCCGTAGACCAGCGCCTTATCCATTGGGCCATGGAGTCAGATTCAAGTTTTAGGCATTAACCACACATGAGACCAACAAATCTAGACCAAGACAAAGACAGAAAGCTGCCACAGACATATTCAAAAACAACATATTGAAGAATGAAACTACAACAGAACACTAGAAAATGCATGCACATCATATATTTAATAGCTATAAGGTATTTGCAACATATTGAAGAATGAAATTGCAACAGAACACTAGAAGATGCAGCAGAGCAAGCACATGACTTACAGAAAATATGACCACAACCCAAAGCATATGGATTGAAAACAACATCCTAACATATCAAATTCAAAGCATATGGACAACAAACATTTCCATGGCACTACCAGCTACAAAATAAATTGGCCATACCAAATTGATCCACTATTTCATGATAGCAAAATGCCCCAGCTGCCACCATAGGAACATTCTACTGAATTCCTGCAACAATTTGATATAATTATTTTCAGAGGACACAAACTGAATATAAAGCATTGATATTGATATTTCTAGAGAAAATTTAAGATTTCGATATTGATATTGGTATCTTTTGATTCTTTGAACACACTTGTAAATCCCAAGTCAAGGACGTTTGTTAATAATATAGTGCACAACGTCACAAAAGCATAATAGACATGCAGCATTTTGTAATCAAATCTCTCTTAAGTTGTCCTTAATCTACTGCATATGCATATGCTATTTCATAAACTTTCTTAGCTTTGTTAGAAGGAAAAACTGTGACAATCATAAAAGCAATTTTCATGATCCTTATAAAGAAAAACAGTTTTGGTAAACAAAATAGAGAGACAAACAGCTAGGAATTTAAGTCTAGAATAAATGTCAGTGCTAAGTGATATAAAGTGTTTAATGCTATATGTTGGATTTTTAAAAACTGTTTCCAAAATGACAACATAGCTGAAGATTAATTGTGCTAAAAGGTTATTTGATTCAATATTTGATTATAGTTCTACAATTCTAGTATCACTATATAGCTGAATGATTCTAGTATCATTGTATACTTATTTGTAGCAAGCTTAAATGCAGAGATATGTAGTTCCAAATGCCAAAAAACACAAGATAATGAAGACATCTGGAAACTAAATGAACGTGCTGAATTTATACAAATTAATGTTCCAGCCAGTTATGTTTAGAATAGCACATAAGCCAAATATGGATGCCAATAAAAGAATGTGAGTACTCCTTCAATGTATGAATGTCAGTACTCTATTAGTTAATTGAAAGATATTTATGGAAATAAAAGTGTCTAGCCATATAAATATTGAAATCAAGTATTTGCAATATAGCACCCCAAAATCATGCAGTGCCCTGTGAGTTTGCAATTAATAACAAAGGTATAACAAAAAACTTAAGAATGCATTGGCTATAAAGTTAATCACTAAATAATGTTTTAAAATATTTGCTTTAACGTCAAAACACCTTGGCCCAGTTGGGATTTTAGATGGTGAGTATTTCCCAGTAAGCATTCCAAGTCCCAGAGGACTATAAGCAATCACACGAATACCGAATCACATATATCCTTGATCTCTAGTTGATCTTTCCTCATGCTTAGCAAAGAATATTGCACCAGAAATATTGAAATTATAAAGAAGATGCATGAGGGAAGACTGGCAGAGCACAACAATTAGATTTCAAACCAAACAATTTCAGATTCTAAGACAAACAATAAGATCTCTAAATACGTACCTAGAGCTTCCTTAAATTTCCTTAGATTTCAAACTCAGAATATCGAAGTGGAAATAGAGATCTAATGAAGGAAGATCAGACTTAGGTTTCCATCCTCCAAATAGAGATCCTTTCAATGTTCTTCCCATTAGCAGTAGTCCATAATGAGCTGACTCTCAGGCTTCACTTTTGGTGCACCAAGTGTTACTGTCAAACCCCATCCCTATTATGAGAAACAAGAAAAAGGCAAAATGAAATTCATGTCTAATGTAGAAGTTATAAACACGAATCTAGGGATATAGAGTATTACATAACAGCATTACTGCAATGCAGTGGTTATCATATCAGTATCACCCACACATTCAAAACAGAAATCTGCTCGTCCATCAGTAATGCACTTAATAACCTGAAATTTTCAACAAACTAATGGTCATGTTATCATCAGTTTTTTTATCACTCTGCATGTGCTCATCGTTTATGTAAATTATAACAAACTAAGACTGGTCGCTAGTAATAGAGATTGTACATCTTCCTGGTGACTTTGTTCTTTACATGGTAACTAACCGCCAAGTAAGACTGGTCGCTAGTAATAGGAAAAGCTCATCATGACTAGCTGCATAGCCAATCAATTCTACCTTGACAAATTCAATAAAAAATACAACTCAAATTTTCGATATCTGCCAAGTAATAATTGATCCAAAATCAAAACATGTCATAGAGTTTGATCGAAAAAGAAATTACCAGATTAGCATGATGAACTTTGCACAGAACTTTCATCTCTGATACAAATTATTTTGTTTTTGTAGTTGTCATTCTTTTAATAGCAACTTCCTAGAACGATTTAGGTAAAAATGGTATGAGAAACATACATGCTTTATATAAACTTTATTTCATATAAAGCCAAGCAAAAGAGACTTCAGCATAGGCATCAGTATGGTTATTAGTCCTCTGGATCTTAAATAGTCGGTAAGAACCAACTTTAACTAAAAGCACAAATAACAGACTCTATGCCTGAAAACCTTTTTTTGAAGTTGTTGAATTTGTGTTTTTTGTGTGTCTAAATCATATCACACTAAGAGGGTGTAGTTGCAACATTTATGTTTGGATCATTTTGTCTTCAATTCAGTCATGAAGATGAAATTTGTCAAACATCTAATCTCCAGCCTCTAACAAGGCACTAGATAGTGAAGCTTACACAAGAATATCAGTATGATAATTTTTTTAAACTAAAGATACTGATTACTGAGATTTGTTTCGTATCGAATTCCTACAGGAATCTGACATCTACAACAGTGAACAGCTTGTGACGGGCATGGCAACAACTATATAATATGAAGAAAAAATTCAACACAATAATAAATTATATAAAAGGATATTGCATATAATCTGATATGATAATTAAAGGCAAACCTGTTGACCAATAGTATATGCTGGAATTACTACTCCACCCCAAGATTCAAAGCGATATACATCCAAGTAGTTTTTCTGATCAAATTAAAACCATCCAATAACATATAATCAGAACATTTGCAAGTTTCCCCAAACATTTATTAGAAGACATCTGGTTAAAAAAAGTAGCACGAAATTTCATACATGTATCACATTTCTATGTGAACTTTATCTATTCCTAGAACAAATTAAATGATCAGTCAAAATTATATAGATTCAATGTTGTAAAATGATAAGCACCGAAACAACTTGTGAGGTCTTCTACTTCTGAGTAGTTATCTGAGAATGATCCTATCTCCTCGGGATTTTGATCAATTGGAAATTCTCCAAACATTTGAGATGTAATGATGGAACATTTGGATGAAAACAAAGCATTTAACTCTTTCCCCAAGATGCCTTTGAGCTGATTTCAACAATTTATAGTTGGATTCATCTGTTAAGCTAGCAGTAGTTCTGCAGGAATCGATGCTGTTGCTGTCAACAACTTCGCTTTCATCAGAAAGTTCAATGATGTCTCTTGTCACAGAACTCAATTCATGAGCAGATTGATTCAATATTTTTTCATCCAGCTTTAAGAACAGTGTAAAATGGAAATGAAGGAGTGAGAAAGGAAGAAAGAAGATATCAAGGAAGCAAGAAAGCATTTTGGTCCTACAAAGTCCCAAACGACCCTCCTCCCTCTCACAAGAAACTGATCCTAGCAGTCGTAGTAGGGACAAGGAGGGGGCATGACCCTATAAAACTAGTCATAGAATCATAAAAAGGTAGAAAAAAAGTACCTGGCACAAAACACACAGGCATGTGAGCCAACTCTTGAACTGGAGTAGTATCTAGTAGCTCACCCTGAAAAATCAAACAGATTGAAATTCTGAGAAATATAAGATTGAAAAAAATGATTAATAGGCAAAGCAGTAAACCTAAAAGGAGTAAATTAGTTCAGCTATTTATTTAGAAGAAATTAGTTAGTTAGTTAGTTAGTTAGGATCGCACACACTGTACTGATGATGAACAGATAACCGAAGTAACGTCTGATAGCAATTGAGCATGCATCAAATAGAACAGAACACAAAGAAACATGCATGCATGAAGTGTAAAGAGTGTTTACAGAATCAGAAACAGATCCGGTATTTACAGAATCAAAAACAAACCGTGTTCAATTTATTGTTCTACAGGACCACAACTAATAATTAAAGGGGAAAACAGGACCACAACTAAAAATTCTAAGTAGCCAATTTAGCATAGTTAACATTGCAAAAAATACTAAAAAACCAAAATAGCTGTATTGGCAGAGACTGACTTGAAGTAGAGCAAATGCATGTATTGAAATTGGTCAAAAGTTGAATTTTGGAAGATTATTTCCCCAGATTCGACATGTCCAATGACCACAATGTTGATGTGAAACTTTTCTTTACCCATGATGTCTTAAACTGCAATTCAAGAAACTAATTTCACACTTGTTAAGTTCAAGCTGAACAGAGATTACAGAAACAAGCCAGAACCAATCATAGGACAATAGTAACTGAAACTAACATAGACAAAGTCCAAATCATGAAGCAAAACAGATTTTATATTTTATAAAACAGAATAACAAAAAAACAAATCATATCTGAAACAAATCACATACTATCAGAGTCATACCCACAGAGTCATACCATTTCTTACCAAATTCAAAGATCAATAAGTGCACAAGAACAATAGGAACTCTTTTTTTTTTAAATCATATCTTAGGGATTCAAATTAATCTAAACCACGCAGAAATCCAACAACATATATCAAAGCAAAAATCCTCAATGTATCATTATCAAATAACAAAAATAACATCAAAGCAAAAATTCAAAACAGTTGAAAACGAAACCCTAAATAGATCTAGAAGATGCTCAGAACCTGAGCTTGGTGAAGAACCACCTGTTTTTCCCAGTCTTGAAATGACTTTGATGAAAGCCTTAACGCGAGGTTTCTTAGCGGTTTTCTTTGCAGAATCCTTCTTGATAACCTTGCTTGGATACTCCTTAATCCCAGCCACTAAGCAGTGACCGTAAGGGCGTTCACGAGTTCCATCGTCGAAGTTCTCACTATCACAGCTTTCTTCCCTGCGTATCGTCCTTGTAGAACGATTACGGCTTTGTTGGTTTTCAGAAACTTCACCATTTTTGCCTCTCTCGACCGCCGCCGCTTTCTCCCTGTGTCGCCGTTTCCAGAACAAGAGGAACTCAAAGATGACAAACACAAATCGAGAGATCTAAAGCGATTTAAAAGAAAAACCCTAGGAAGAGAAAAACAGCGTCGCTTTGAACGAGCTGGTTTGCGGCGAGAGTGAAACGCGAGTGAGATGGATCTGAAGGGTCAGGAGGTTCAGGGAGGTGGATCTGGAGAATGGTGGTTCAGGGAGGTGGATGGCGTGAATGCGAGAGGAGAGTGTGCGTGAATGTGAGAGGAGAGTTTGCGTGAATGCGAGAGATAGCTAGAGTTCGCGTACTTGGGAGAAATTTTTTTTTTCTATTTTAGTACTTTAGAAGTCAGGCGTATACACGCCTGACTTCTAAAGTACACGCCTGACTTCTAAAGTACTAAAATAGAAAAAAAGAATTTCACCTTTATTTACAAGTTTGCCACCGTGTCTACTTATGTAGTCAGGCGAATACACGCCTGACTTCTAAAGTCTAATTTTTCTCCTATTTTTTCACTTTAGAAGTCAGGCGTTTATTCGCTTGACTTTAAAACTCGCGAGTTTTGCCTCTTAATTATAAGTTTGCCACCGTGTATACTTATGTAGTCAGGCATCTTAGCGTCTGACTTTAAATGTCTAATTCTTATCCCATTTTTGCACTAGTGATATATATATATATATATATATATATATATATATATATATATATACATGATTGGACACTTCTTAGCTGTTAAGCACAGGTTGGTTGTTAGAGCAACCAACTTAGCTTGTTACATAACAAACTAGATTAGTTAGTTGTTAAGTTGTAACCAACTTAACTGATTTGTTGTAAAAACCAACTACAACGGCCTATTTTAAAAGTAACTACCCGTTAGTTTTTTTAATTAACATAGGGTGAATTTGAGTATAAATTCCAATATGTGGACCGTACATCCTTTTCCGGTGATTGTTCAATTCTCATGCACATTATCCCAAGCGCACATCTTGTGTCACAATTACAAACACAGCACCTTCCAACAATTAATGATCCATCAATTGCACAACATTGTGTGCTTGACATTTTGTCTCAGACGCGCGTAGCTTCTATCATGTTTTCCAAAATGGATTTTACAACTTTGCAAATGCAAGAACACCAGCTGTCTGCCACAAATTCCTCAACTCAAAATTTTCTTCAAGCCAATGGCCAATATCCTTTAATCATATCTTGGGTGGTGCATCAGCATACTATTATGCATAGCCAAATTAAATATATCGTTTATCTTTCTACATGCACACTTGGTTTCAGAAAGCGTGGGGAAAAGAACAAATTTGTCATATGTACAGCTTGCAATTCTCTTCCACGCGGATACCTTGCTTTCTCAACAACAAGAGTATGCCTTTGGAAAAAAATAGAATGGCACAATGGGACCGTGGTGGAAATTTTTCTACCACAAGGATTTGCTTCTCTCAAATCAAGCAGGCCCGTCGGCAATGATAGGGAGCTTAATTAGAATTATTTAGTTATTTAGTTGGGTTTAATTAGTGTAGCGACCGAAAAATTCGGAAGAGGGATTCTTCGAAGTTCTTGAATGAAGCCGCCACCAAAGTTTTAGTTTAAGGGCAAACATTGGAAAATCCTTATTGAGTAGATAAGGGGGTCTTGCGGACCAGATTTAGGCTCGGGAGTCGTTTATGCGTAGGGAAGGTATTAGCACCCTACGACATCCTTCCTAAGGAAGGTTACCTTTTAACTAAATGTGTAAATGATTATTAATTCAAAAATAATGATTTTACCCTTATAATAATACTAATAAAAAAAGACTCGATAAACAGTTAGTTGTTTTTGTAGTGTTCGAGAAAAAAGGAGAGAAATGAATTAAAAGAAAGAAAAAAAAAAGTTTTTTATTAATGCAATTGACAGAGGTCGGCCGCCCTCTGGTCCTACGTATCTCCTGGTAGAGAATCAAATCGCACGTAGTTCTTGGTAGAAAATATTTGTTGGTTGGTGTTTTTTAATATAGGGGTTTTAGGACTATGTGATTTGTGCTGAAAGACCACTGGGGGTCTGAAGGAGCGTTGGGGCTCTGAGGGACCACAGTTCACTTATCCTAAAACGATGACTAACCCGGTCGTACGACCGACTTAATCCCCTACTCTGAAAATAAGATTTTTGATTTTTGAAATGAAAGAGATGTGTTTGTATTTTTTAATTTAGAACTTATTTATTTTAAATAGGGATTTTAGGACCTGATCCGTAACGGTTCATTAGTGGCCTAAAAAACAGACTAACCCGACTGTACAGTCGACTTACTCCCCTATTTATATTTTGTGGTTTTTTGTAAAAATGAATTAAGAAAGAAAGGTAATGAAAATTGTTTATTTTTGCGCTTGACAGGGGCGTGACCCTGCTCCTACGTATCTCCTGGTAGAGAATCAAAGGCTACGTAGTTCTAAAACTTTGCTTGGAAACATCATCTAAAAAAAAGGGTAAGAGTGTGAGGATGAGTTAGACTCATTGATTTATAAAATGTGTGAAGATGAGTTGGGCTCCTTGTTTAGTGAAAGTAAAACGAGTGAGGTAAAACCTAGACCCAAATAAATTAGAAACATAACGATATATGGTGTAAAGTGATTAATATTTATTTAAGAATAAATAAATAAAATGATGAACAAAATTTGATGATAAGTAGCCAAAGAGATGAGAGATAGAAAATAAAACAGGGGGTAGGGCTAGGAGGAAGCAAGTAGAAAACGTTTTTGACTTATATAGAAAATGGGTTATTTAATAAAATAAAAAATGGTTACCTAAAGTAGATAAATATAAAAATAAATAAGCTAACAGTGATGGAATGGAAAGGTCTCGATGATTTTAAACAAACACACACCTATTACTTAAACTTAAAATGAAAACACACACCCACCACTTGACCTAATTTCAAAAGCAAACACACACACACACACACAGGAAAGGGGAATGGCAGCAGCCGTGAGTGAGAGAAAACAGAATAGCAAGGAAGAGAGATCAAAACCGAGGTGAGGGATGGTGACGGTGCCAGCAGCGGTGGTGGTGCGACAGTGACGGCGACGAACGCCATGGCAGAACCGTGGAGGTGTGGTGGTTCGCCGTTGGTGCGGCGGGGCTTGTTGGTTCGCTGGCGATGCGGCGGAGCTTGCTAGCCCGCTGGTGGTGCCGCGACGGCGGTGGTACGCTGATGACGGAGATGGTGGTGTTTAGGAGGGTGACGGCTTTCAAAGGCGGAGCAAGACGACGCGCGTGTGCGAAGAACGGCGGCGTGCGTGCGATCGGTGCGAACGGCTCGGCCGTTCGGAGCAGGGCTCGTGTGTGAGAACAGCGGAACAGAGGGGTTGTGCGGTGGGTACTGTGGGAGAGGCACGGCGGCGGTGAAGGTTTCGGTGGCGGTGACGGAAGTTTGGCCGTTTTGGGTGTGATTGTTGTTGTGAGGTACTACGGCAGTGGTTTGCGACGGGGGATTGGCTACGGTGGTTGTTGGTGGAGGTACGGCGGCGGTGAATGAGGTGTGGCCGTCTGGGGTGTGATGGTGGTTGTGAGGTGACGAGACAGTGGTAGTTTTGGTGGTGGCTGTTCGGTGGCTAACGGTGGTGGCGATACATTTCACATATTGTTTCTCTACCTTTTCATTTTCTGGTCCCTCCCCTTTTTGATTGCCGGTTTTGTTTTATAGATGGGGGAACTTCAGTTTTGTTTTTTATAAACTGAAATGTCTCCTTCAATTTCCTATTTCCTGATTCTGTCGCTCTGGATTTGTGCTGCCTTTTGCTTATTTTCTAGTTTTGGATATGCATGTTTAAGCTATAATAGAGACATGAGAGGGAGCAGAGGAGCAGTGCATCAGTTCTGCACTTTGCAGCTTATGAACACACCAAGACTTCCTTCAAGAAAACAAACATGGACACTACCTAAAATGAAGATGCTCTGTCCTATTTTATTGATGATATGCGTGTTGTGCATATAGAGATAATAGGGTGCTGAGCAAATTAATGACAAAATAACAAAATGAAGACTTTGTGATAAAAAGAATTAGCTCCGTACACTATAATAGCACTTCATGATCCTTTGTATTTTGTATTTTTATTTATCTTTAAAAAAATCATCTCCAATTTGTATTATAAAAGAATGAATGAACTCAAGTCTTATTTTTTGGGTTTTTACTATTTTCAACTTTGTTTTGTCTTTTCATGAGATAAAAAAAAAAGAGTGTTAAATAGAGGCTTAAAAACTAAATTTACAGATACATTTTTTTTTAAAGAATTTTTAACTAGTCGGACAAAATTAGGGTATGACAGCTGCCCCTCTTTATTTATATTTTACTAGGAAATATGAAGGGTTTCCAAATTTCTCTAGTAAAATAGAAATAAAGATAAAAAGACACTAATTTTGTTAAGACTGTGATTTTTTGAGAAATTATTGAAAAAAGGATTGACATGGAACAAAAATAAATAAGGATCACTGGGGATCTGAAGGAGCACTAGGGCTCTGATGGTCTAATTCGCAGTCGATGCTTGGCGCATTGATTTGAATTGAACTGAATGACCGACGGGGTCTGAAGGGCATGCCTAAGCCTGAAGGACCAAGATGGTCTGATGGAGCGCAAACTAGCAATGGTACTAGTAAAACGGTCTGCTTGGGGGGGGGTGGCCTTTTTCGAGCGGCCATGGGGGCAAGGTCAGGTCGTTGACCTGACTTGCGCACCTCGAAGGACGTGCACTGTGTTTTTTAGGCGGACACAGCTAGTCTGAAGGGCCTGGGGCCGGATGATCCGTCGGTTGCTCGATAACGCGACGTGCGATCTGGATTGAAGGACCATTGATGGTCTGAAGGAGCGCTTGGGCTCTGAAGGACTGCTGGGGGTCAGCAAGAGTACTGGGACTCTGAATTGTGATATGAGACCAGCGCTTGGAGCACTGACTTTGAGGGAACAAACTATTGGGATCGGCACATGGCGCACCTGCCTAGAACATACCTAATGATTGCATTTACCTGAGACGAGAAAAGCTATCTACATTTGGCATGTCTAAAAATGCAATGAATGATGTATGCGTGCAATAGAAGGTGGTAGGTGATGTATGTGAATGCAGATAAGATATGAATGTGATTGTGCTGATTAATGATGAAGGTAATGGAATGAGCAATTTTTCTCCTTTTGTTTTTTTTTGCTTTTCTCTTTTTTTTTCTTGATATACAATGAGTGTATGAAATGCAAAGTGTGAATGTGATGAAAATGTAATGCTTTGACGCGAATGTCATGCATGGTACAAAGATATGATTAGTAATGTAAAAAAAAACTCTTTTTTTTTGGGGGGCAACGATGAGGCCGGCACTTGGACATCTATCGACGCGAACAATGTCATGCGTGCAATGATTGGTATCTGGGGGGATGATGAATGAACTGGGTATACCATGGGTGTTGAGCCTGATGGAATGAGAAAGTTGACAACGGTGTATGGGATGTAAATGTGACTGTAGTGATTAATTTTTGGTGTGATGATGAATGTAATGGATGGATTTTTCTTTTTGCTTTTTCTTATTTATTTTGTTTCTTTTCTTGATGCATGCAATGCGAATGTGAATATGATGCGAATGTAATTCTTTGATGCAAATGCTATGGTGAATAAAGGAAGCACAAGAATGCATAGCGAATGATATGATCGGTGATGTAGAAAGCTTTTGACAACGATGAGACCGGCACTTGGCACGTCTATCGAAGCAAAAAAAAAAAGTGTTATATGTATGCAATGTAAAAGCAAATGGACTACAAAAGCCCGTGAATGATGGATGTCGCCGAAGCTGGTCGGAGATAGAAATTGATAAGCCATGTATGCCACTGCAGATAATATGTGAATGCAAATGTACTACTTAGATGTAGGTGCTATGGTAGATGCATGGTTTGATGTATGGTGCAATGATTGGGTGTTTGTCGGGATGCGGAATGATGTTTTTTGTGTTTTCGCTTTATTTCCCTTTTTGGTATGAGAATGCGAATACGATAGATATGTGATATCTCGATGCAAACGCTATGGTGAATGATAGGAAAGCACATGAATGCATGGCAAATGATATGATTGGTGTTGTAGAAAGTTTTTGGTGATGATAAGACCGACATTTGGCATTTTTATTGAAGCGATACATGTTATGTGTGGCGATGCATGCCCGCATACGCAATGCGTAATGCACAAGAAGCAAAATTGTGTAGGCAAAACAAGTGGAATGTGAATGCATGTACAATACTTGTATGAAAGAGTTGTGATGGGTATGATCAGATGCATGGTTTTAATTCTAGAATAATGAGGACATGTATAATGCATGATTTGTTGGTAACAACACTTTTTGTTTTGTAAGGATGCAAAAATGTTTGATGTGAAACGAAACTTTTGATGCTGGAAACAGAGAGCTGAACATTTTGAATTGATCGCTCCTTGGAAGAAAGATTTTTGATGGCTTGGACTTGAACTCTGGTAAGCTCAAGATTGTCATCTTGAAAAGTGTGACTTGCAGCAATGTATTAGTGCCCTTTCTAGAGATCGAGATGTGTATTTGCAGATGGGTTCTCATTTGGTTATGATGACCCATGATGGCTAAGCTTTCAAGTCTAAGATGTTAACTTAGAGGGATTGTCATTATTGTGTGTCTCTCTTTGGAGCATTGGTTTAATAAATATGAAAAACAGTGTGAATGCAAATGAATGTGCCAGTTGACTCAGGGTTCAAGAAATGTAGGGTATGTGACACGTGAGTGGAGTGAAGGATGAGGTTTATTGGCTCAAGCTTATGAGAGATAAGCTTGCCCCAAGGTAAGAAATGTTTGACTGCCCAAATTTTGACTTCAAATAGTGGGGAGTGAAACAGCCTGCCTTTGTCTAGGGAGGACAATGACAACTAAGGATAAAGACTGATTGAGGGATTGGGAAATATGCTGGTATTGAGGGTGACAAGTGGCTAGGAATGAATGGAGTGGGAGGCAAAAGGATTCTTTCGGCCCAAAGGATATGATGCCCCGGATTATAAGAGGACAAGGTTACCCCAATCCATGAAAGATGAAAATTGCCCCATCTCGAGTGGGATTGTGACAGGGTGCAAAGTTAGAATAATGGTTTGGAAATTGGTCAGGTATGGCTATATGGGTGTAGTATGTGAACGGGATGAAAGATGAGGGTATTTTGGGGATGCTAAAAAAATCTCCCTGAGTTTGAGTGGAATGGAGGGTGGGGTATTGCCCCATTTTGATATGATAAGTCAAGTAACTGCCTTAGTAGGGATTTGTGGTTTTCCTTGGGAAGGATTCCACAAGCTAAGACAGTCAAGAGTTTTGGGTTCGATGAATGATCACTGTTATCTTCTCTTGATGAACTTCAAGCGTGCAAGCCCTTTTAAGTTTTTTTCTTTTTATTTTTTTTATTTTTTGTGTAATAATATTTTTATCTTTGTTTTTTTTTTGAGCAAATAAATTATTCTGATTATTTTGTCCTAGAGAATAAGCTTTGAGAAAAATGGAAGCAACCAATCACTGATCAGAATAGGCCTTAGGATTGTAATAGGGCCAATGGTTAATGATTCATGAAGGAAATGATTACTTTGCTCCTGAGAGTGTTCGGGGTTGGTTGAGACAAAGAATCTTTTATGCGCTTCATGGTAGAATGAACCTGTTTTAGGGTTGTAGCGCATTTGAGGGTTTATGGAGAATAAAATGCTTAGGCCAAAGGAAGTGTTTGAGGGTTTATTTCAGACAAGGATCTTTTATATGCTCCATGGTGTGAAGTATCAGCTCACAATTTCTACCGCTTTGGTTTTCAGGATTTTTCAATCCTCTTTTTTTTTAATTTCATTTTTTTGTGATTTTTTTTCTTTCGAGCTGAGCGAGCTGTTAGATATGGGATTGATCATTCTCTAAGGTGTTTGAAAGATTTTTTGATTTTTTTTTTGGCTCGAAGTGGGTGGCAAAGGGTATTTCTCTTTTTAGGATGTGGGAAAGTTGCCAAGCTTCACTTTAAAACATGATTGCTTATTTTCTCGAAATTGTAACTATAGGACAAAACTTCATTTTAACATATTTGCTTTTCTTTATTTATTATTTTTTTTATGCCCTAATTTTTGCTTAAGCTGCTCTCGCGAGTTTTCAACCTAACGGGCTTTTCTTTTTTGGATTTCTTTTGTTTTTTTTTTACTCAAAGGACTTGCACGAGTGTTTAGAATGCTAGCAGAAAATCTTAGTGATCATTACTCTGCCCCAGTATGGAGCGTACAAAGTGTTATTCGTGAAGTGAAATACTCTTGTGGGGACTGGGCCTTCTATGGATGGTTGGATCTGGTTTTGAAAATGAAGAAAGATGGGGATAGTACAACTGACTCAAACAAGAGTAAATGCACATGTCGCGTTAGTTTATTTTGCAAACGCTTCATGGAGGGTTAACACTAATTAAAACAGAACAATTTTAATTGCCAAAATCACACAAGTTGACAAAATAGACATTTAAGCTTCTTATCACGGGGGTGTAATATATGTTGGCTGATGCCTTTGGTGGGGTGTGTCTCTGAGGCTAAGGGTCAAGCCTGCAGGAGCAAGGGTTTGTAGATGTGGTCAATGTTGGAGTGGCCATGATGGTGAATGAGTCATCGGTGAATTCTATTGAAGGGTTAAGTGGGTGGATGGTTTCCATGAATGTGGTGGGTATGAGTAGGATGTATATGGAGTGAAGGGTAAAGGACTTGATGTTGGTGAATCGAGTTAGGGTATGACAACATTTTCCAAGGAAGAGGAATCATTTAAAATATATTTTCAAGAATGCATTGCCTCTCGTCAAACAGTATGTCAAAAAATAACATATGAGTTTCATTTTTTATTTTTTGGAAAAATTATTTGAATAAAGTATAATGGATGAACATATGGATGTTGTTGTACACAGACAATGATGCAGGTGAATGAAATGCATAACGATACCTTAAGCAAGTGTGTGGTTTTTTTTTTTTAAAGTTCAACTAGAGTGAGAGGCTAACAAAACAACAACAAAACTATTGGATGATGAACGATGCAAGAATAGAAGAAAATGAAGCAATTACTAATTTTGTTTTAATGCATGTGAGAGGATTAATGCCCTTGAGATGGATGTGAGAGGACTAAATGACTTTGTTTTGTTTTTTATGACACATGAATGAGCTATATTTGAGATGCATGGGAATGAATGACTTTTGTTTTTGTTTCTTTATAATGCATGAAGAGGAGTAACGAATATAGTATATTTTTGAGTATGCAAGATGATGAAAGTTGGACAACTATGTAGCGTCTTTATTTTTTTGGAGGATGATATGCATGTTAGTACCGTGAGAACGAGATGTATATGAAAACAAGTTACTCGTTCTATGGTGATTTTTATTTTCTAGCAAAATATAACGCCCATGATGACAGATATGTATGAAAAATGCGAATGCATGAAGAAATAAATGTTTGATTCTAATGCAATTATTTTCATTTTTCAAGAGGCAGTGCAACATGCATGCAGACTCTTATTTTTGATTTATTGGATGACAAATGATACAATTATAATGAAATGATTTTTTTGTTTTATTTGGGAAATGACACATGAATATGGAATTGTTGCATTTAAACTAGGATGGCCACTTGAGGGAAATGATGTATGAATGTTATGTTTTTTTTAAATGTAATTCAAGACTTTATGAATGATGTGGTATCTACACTGTGTGATCATGACTTTGAATGATTATGAATGAATGTCGGTGCCTATGATGTTATTGCCTTTTTTGTGTGTGAGGAAACAAAATGCATGACACTCGCAGCGACCTTTTTTTTTAATGCGTGGAAAAGAGTAATGAATATAACCTTTATATAATATGGGGGTAATATTCTTTTGGTGTACGGATATGCAAGATGAATGCAATTTTGAAAAAAAAAATGATACCTTCGCGATGCATGATAGTGCAATAACAATGAAATGCTTATGGAAGAATGATTTTAGTATGAATGAATGGTGATTTTTTTTGTGTTTTCTTTGAATAAAGTATAATGCATGAACATATGGACGTTTGTTGTACATGAGCAACAATGGAGATGAATGAAATGAGTGATGGTTTATCTTTTTTTTTATGCTTCAACTAAAATAAAAAGCTAACAAAATGCTATTGGGTGATGAATGATGCAATAATGAAGAAATTTATAATTTTTGTTTTGACGCATGTTGAAGGACTGATGCATTTGAGATGGATAGGAATAAATGACTTTTGTCCTTGTTTTTTATGATGCATGAAGATGATGCATTTAAAAATAAATTTTTATAATAGCAATGCGATGTATGAGTATGAGAGATGATGCAACTAGGATAAAATGATGCATGTATGGAGAAATTGCGCATTTGGACTATGATGACAATATGAGCGAAATGTTATTGAATGTCTCATGCAATTTGTAATAATGATGTTGCATATGACAAGATGCCTACACTATTTGATGATTTTTTTTCGATATTTATGAATTATGAATATACGATGAATGGTACGGTAGAGAAATGGCAATGTGATGCATATGATGAAAAAAATGATCTTATTTTATGATAAATTTTGTGTGATGAATGAAAGGAATGATGTCGTCTCGTATGCATGCAAATGAAGGAAGTATGAAATGTTTTTTTTTTGAGTGATTTTATTTTGGAGAAATGCTAACCTAGGTTAATAGAGAGAGTAAGTATAATGCCCCTGTGTCCTAGGTGGGTCATGTCTAAATTGGGATTTTCAACATGGTCTAGGGTCGCTTATGTGATCAATCTCTCAGGTGGCTCTATTCACTTCCTCACAAAGGTCTCCAGAGCTAAAATCATTTTCCTGATATGATCCACAACGATAGCGAGCTACCTGGTGTGGGATACCATGAAAGAGCGTACTCTGGCTGAGACTTTCATGAGAGTCAGACAGATTAAATCCAGAATGACTGTCACTAATAATCTCCACTCGTCCTAAGTTATTTGCAGACCCGGGTATAGGGCCCCACTCAGAGGTGTGTGCAAAAGTGTAAGGGAAGTGTGTGATGAGGGCAAAATACCTAAACTAAACAAGCGGGAAAAGATAACCAACAATAATAACAAAAAAGAGTCGTCTACCCTAAGGTTCAATAATATAACAAAATGCTAATAAATAAGTAACACAAGCATAAGGGCAAAAACAAAATATAAAGCTAATAAAAACTTCACATTTAGTTAACCAGGCTTGACTCTCTTAATTTGTCCCCAGTGAAGTCGCCAGCTGTAGCGACCGAAAAATCCGGAGGAGGGATTCTTCGAAGTTCTTGAATGAAGCCGCCACCAAAGTTTTAGTTTAAGGGCAAACATTGGAAAATCCCTATTGAGTAGATAAGGGGGTTTTGCGGACCAGATTTAGGCTCGGGAGTCGTTTATGCGTAGGGAAGGTATTAGCACCCTACGACATCCTTCCTAAGGAATGTTACCTTTTAACTAAATGTGTAAATGTTTATTAATTCAAAAATAATGATTTTACCCTTATAATAATACTAATAAAAAAAGACTCGATAAACAGTTAGTTGTTTTTGTAGTGTTCGAGAAAAAAGGAGAGAAATGAATTAAAAGAAAGAAAAAAAAAGGTTTTTTATTAATGCAATTGACAGAGGTCGGCCGCCCTCTGGTCCTACGTATCTTCTGGTAGAGAATCAAATCGCACGTAGTTCTTGGTAGAAAATATTTGTTGGTTGGTGTTTTTTAATATAGGGGTTTTAGGACTATGTGATTTGTGCTGAAGGACCACTGGGGGTCTGAAGTAGCGTTGGGGCTCTGAGGGACCACAGTTCACTTATCCTAAAATGATGACTAACCCGGTCGTACGACCGACTTAATCCCCTACTCTGAAAATAAGATTTTTGATTTTTGAAATGAAAGAGATGTGTTTGTATTTTTTAATTTAGAACTTATTTATTTTAAATAGGGATTTTAGGACCTGATCCGTAACGGTTCATTAGTGGCCTAAAAAACAGACTAACCCGACTGTACAGTCGACTTACTCCCCTATTTATATTTTGTGGTTTTTTGTAAAAATGAATTAAGAAAGAAAGGTAATGAAAATTGTTTATTTTTGCGCTTGACAGGGGCGTGACCCTGCTCCTACGTATCTCCTGGTAGAGAATCAAAGGCTACGTAGTTCTAAAACTTTGCTTGGAAACATCATCTAAAAAAAAGGGTAAGAGTGTGAGGATGAGTTAGACTCATTGATTTATAAAATGTGTGAAGATGAGTTGGGCTCCTTGTTTAGTGAAAGTAAAACGAGTGAGGTAAAACCTAGACCCAAATAAATTAGAAACATAACGATATATGGTGTAAAGTGATTAATATTTATTTAAGAATAAATAAATAAAATGATGAACAAAATTTGATGATAAGTAGCCAAAGAGATGAGAGATAGAAAATAAAACAGGGGGTAGGGCTGGGAGGAAGCAAGTAGAAAACGTTTTTGACTTATATATAAAATGGGTTATTTAATAAAATAAAAAAATGGTTACCTAAAGTAGATAAATATAAAAATAAATAAGCTAACAGTGATGGAATGGAAAGGTCTCGATGGTTTTAAACAAACACACGCCTATTACTTAAACTTAAAATGAAAACACACACCCACCACTTGACCTAATTTCAAAAGCAAACACACACACAGGAAAGGGGAATGGCAGCAGCCGTGAGTGAGAGAAAACAGAATAGCAAGGAAGAGAGATCAAAACCGAGGTGAGGGATGGTGACGGCGCCAGCAGCGGTGGTGGTGCGACAGTGACGGCGACGAACGCCATGGCAGAACTGTGGAGGTGTGGTGGTTCGCCGTTGGTGCGGCGGGGCTTGTTGGTTCGCTGGCGATGCGGCGGAGCTTGCTAGCCCGCTGGTGGTGCGGCGACGGCGGTGGTACGCTGATGGCGGTGGTACGCTGATGACGGAGATGGTGGTGTTTAGGAGGGTGACGACTTTCAAAGGCGGAGCAAGACGACGCGCGTGTGCGAAGAACGGCGGCGTGCGTGCGATCGGTGCGAACGGCTCGGCCGTTTGGAGCAGGGCTCGTGTGTGAGGACAGCGGAACAGGGGGGTTGTGCGGTGGGTACTGTGGGAGAGGCACGGCGGCGGTGAAGGTTTCGGTGGCGGTGACGGAAGTTTGGCCGTTTTGGGTGTGATTGTTGTTGTGAGGTACTACGGCAGTGGTTTGCGACGGGGGATTGGCTACGGCGGTTGTTGGTGGAGGTACGGCGGCGGTGAATGAGGTGTGGCCGTCTGGGGTGTGATGGTGGTTGTGAGGTGACGAGACAGTGGTAGTTTTGGTGGTGGCTGTTCGGTGGCTAACGGTGGTGGCGATACATTTCACATATTGTTTCTCTACCTTTTCATTTTCTGGTCCCTCCCCTTTTTGATTGCCGGTTTTGTTTTATAGATGGGGGAACTTCAGTTTTGTTTTTTATAAACTGAAATGTCTCCTTCAATTTCCTATTTCCTGATTCTGTCGCTCTGGATTTGTGCTGCCTTTTGCTTATTTTCTAGTTTTGGATATGCAGGTTTAAGCTATAATAGAGACATGAGAGGGAGCAGAGGAGCAGTGCATCAGTTCTGCACTTTGCAGCTTATGAACACACCAAGACTTCCTTCAAGAAAACAAACATGGACACTACCTAAAATGAAGATGCTCTGTCCTATTTTATTGATGATATGCGTGTTGTGCATATAGAGATAATAGGGTGCTGAGCAAATTAATGACAAAATAACAAAATGAAGACTTTGTGATAAAAAGAATTAGCTCCGTACACTATAATAGCACTTCATGATCCTTTGTATTTTGTATTTTTATTTATCTTTAAAAAAATCATCTCTAATTTGTATTATAAAAGAATGAATGAACTCAAGTCTTATTTTTTGGGTTTTTACTATTTTCAACTTTGTTTTGTCTTTTCATGAGATAAAAAAAAAATGAGTGTTAAATAGAGGCTTAAAAACTAAATTTACAGATACATTTTTTTTTAAAGAATTTTTAACTAGTCGGACAAAATTAGGGTATGACAGCTGCCCCTCTTTATTTATATTTTACTAGGAAATATGAAGGGTTTCCAAATTTCTCTAGTAAAATAGAAATAAAGATAAAAAGACACTAATTTTGTTAAGACTTTGATTTTTTGAGAAATTATTGAAAAAAGGATTGACATGGAACAAAAATAAATAAGGATCACTGGGGATCTGAAGGAGCACTAGGGCTCTGATGGTCTAATTCGCAGTCGATGCTTGGCGCATTGATTTGAATTGAACTGAAGGACCGACGGGGTCTGAAGGGCATGCCTAAGCCTGAAGGACCAAGATGGTCTGATGGAGCGCAAACTAGCAATGGTACTAGTAAAATGGTCTGCTTGGGGGGTGGCCTTTTTCGAGCGGCCATGGGGGCAAGGTCAGGTCGTTGACCTGACTTGCGCACCTCGAAGGACGTGCACTGTGTTTTTTAGGCGGACACATGCGTCATTTATTACCAATTCTTCATTAATAATTAACCTCTACATTTTTTAATAAGTGGAGAGATTATTTACGTTGTCAACCAATAAAAAATAATAGTTTGTGTGATTTGCAAATTAAATAGGATAAAAATAAAACCTTTTTGTAATGTGTCAAATTCTGATTGATCGACGTTGTAAACTATCTATACTATCGGTAGATACTAATTAAGTTCTTACTCGAATACGAATCATATATACTTTGAAGAAACCAAATTAAAAAATAATTAACTAGCACTACAAAAAACGGAACAGATTGCGGGGGTTTTTAAGTCGCTTAGCGGGGGTTTTAAACCCCCACAACGGAATCTGCGGGAGTTTTAAAAAACGCCGGAGTTTCAAGTGCCGCAATCGTTTTGCGGGGGTTTTTAGAAAACGCTGGTATCATGTCTTTTAGCGGGGGTTTTACTGCGGGGGTTTTTAACCCCCACGATTAGTGGAGGTTTTTTTGAGGGGGTTATAAACCTCCTAAAATCGAGTGATATATAGGAGTTCTATTTTTTGTGGAGATAAGTGGAATCTTGGTCGGATAAGTGGAATCTTGGTTTGACACTACGTAGAGTACATAATCATTGATGTCTTGTTGATGCAACTATTCTATGAAAGGATTACATATTGCAATAATAGTAAGAGTACCAATTTAATTTTGTTGCGCACCAATTTAGTCCAAAAAAAAGAAGGTTTCAAGTAATATACTTGTTAGTCAAAAGGTTCTTAACAGCATTTTGGTTCCTTCAAGGAGCACTCCACATACACGATTCCATGGCCACCTTCACCAATCACATTTTCTTCATACAATCCATTAGTAGCACCTATGAGTTCCCTCATCGTGTACCAGTTATGAAGCTGGAATCAGGCTTGCAGAATTTGAAACCAAGGGTTAGAGTTGAACACCACAACAATAAATCGAGTTGAAGTTGAACATCCCAGTTTGAATTGAATTGTAGAATTAGGGTTTCATTAAGTAATAAAACCTCTTGAACAAATTCTTTTTTTTTTGAATACCTGATGCAACAGAACCAACATCAGCATGTAGAAATTTTGAAGCATCCTTGAGGCAACTAGCAGTTTCGGGGAATGTTTGAACTAATCACAGAATTCACCAAGTTTGTATATGAAGAGAAGCTTATTACCTGGTACTGACATCAGGGGAACTAGAACACTCTGCCAACAAAGATACACTTTGTTTACCATCCATTGCATCAAGGTCTATCAGAGTTGTGATCAACAACTCAAGCTGCTCCCAAAAGAAACACATATGTAATATCAATACTAGAATACTGACTAGAGCCTGACAGATATAAAACTTAATGATTAATCTAACCTCTTCAGGATCAGTGTAATCAATTCCATCTGCTACAGAAAGTGCTGATGCCATGCTCCAGTAAGCTTCCTGTAGATATAGAAATCTTAGCATATAATTGATATGCTTCCTGATTCATATTAAATGGGAACTTTTTTCAGGTAAGCTTCTCGTCATATACAATATTGGTGAATTCTATTAGTCACAGTTCGCCCAGCCTATGCTAGTACAAAGTTGGGTGCTAGTTTCACAGTCCACAAAACAAATTCAATTGAAGTAAATATTAACCTCACAATCATAAAATGGTAAACACGACAATCAAATTAAACAGTAGTTCTCCTTCATTGTGCGACAAAGAGTAAAACTAGCCATTCACTTTCAATTTGCAGACAAATTAGGTATTTATTATTTTGACAACAGTTCAATCAAGGACAGCCAAAGACAGCAAAAGACATAAATCAGCATGTTCTCAAATTACATTGAACATAAGGAACTTCTTATACCTGCTCCAAGTCTGACAATTCAAATCCTGACAATCCCAGTTCATCCAAGGCCACCAGAAACCCTGGACACCCATTGGCTCATTCATAGAATCATTTCCCTGAAGTTAAGAATGCATTCCCCATAAGAAAGAGGACAAAAGTAAAAAGGCACAAGTAAATAAATAAAGAAGTTCCAACTCAATTTCAGCACAGTTTGAAAACAATGAAAGTTAATGTATACATATTTCGAAAACAAAATTTAAATTAAATTAATTAAAGAAGAAACATAGTATATGAGAATTTAACACACTGAAAGATAGTCATACTACCTCCACCAAACCAGGAACCAACTTGTCCAAAATACTGCATAATACCGATCCATCCCTCAAGCATGCCCTCAAGCATTAAAGTCAGGAAGCACAGCATTTATCCAGTTCACCAGAGATGCAAGTTGGCTACCTGAAACCACATTAAAATCCAGCATATGAAGTAAATCAACAAAAAAGGATACCTAAAAAGATAAAAGTGGAAATGAAAAAAAGATTACCTCTTGATGAGAAGATCTTTTGCATCTTTCAGTCTGCCTAGAAAGCCTGATTTTCTTCAACACATATCTGCAACCCATGAATGGAGGGTTTCGCGAGAGAGATGGATGGACGCTGGGATGGTTTTGCGAGAGAGAAATGGAGGGTTTCGCGAGCCAGAGAGGGAGGGTTTCGCGAGCTAGAGAGGGAGGGTTTCAGCTTCTGTTTCACGAAATAGAGATAGGGTTCCATGTTTGAGAAATCTGAAGCAAGAGAGGGGAAAGGGTTTGCGAAATCCGAAGGTGAGAGAGAGGGAGGGTTTGCGAAATTGATGAAGTTTGGAGATGAAATCTGAAGGGTGAAATTGATGAAGCATGAAAATGAGAAAAGAGGGAAACGTGAAATCTGAAGTGTGAGAGAGAGGGAGGGATAGTGAATTCTGAAGTCTGAAGCGTGAGAGAGAGGGAGGGTTTGCGAATTCTGAAAGTGAAGAGGGAAAGATTTTTTTTTGTTAGATATCTAAAGGGTTTTTTATACGAGTAGCGGGGGTTTTTTCTTGACAATCAGCCCCTTAAATTGAAACAAAATTTTTAACTGGAGTAGCGAAAAGTTCCTTTTTTAACGTTAAACTGAGGGGGTTTTTAAAACCTCCGCAAAAAAACCCCCACAATCTGTTCCGTTTTTTGTAGTGTAGCTAATATATATATTTAAGTGGACTACAACTCTTTCACAATGAACCAAAAGTATGCATGCCAGCATTTTCTCAAAAACCATGACATCAATAATATGCGATGCTTACAACATGCATGATGCCATGCACATCTGTCAAATTTGTGTGGTCAACAAGATTGATTGCCATGTTTGAGTAAAACAAGGATCCTTACTCGTTACTAAAAACGCCCGTGCGATCAGAGTCAGATATTCAAAGTGCGAAAAGCCTATTATTCATGATGATAACATTTTACTTTGAAGTTAATTACATGCAAAGCCCGTGATCTCTTTAATTACCTTTTAGCAGCCAAAAAAGAAACCACTTATAACATTCTCCTATAAATATATAATGCACCCTCCCTCCATGCATATGTTTTATACCAACAATAATAATTCATTCCTTAGTTTCTCTTAGTCGATCTACTTCAAACTTTCCTATATATAATAGAAATGTCAGTTGAAGCTTTTGCAATGGCTGGTGTGGATTACAAGGAGTGTGCAATTAATCATCGTGCATTGGAGAAGAGCTTTAATGCTAAGTCTGAAAATAACTTAAGTTTCGGTTGTCGGGTTGACAAGAGCTACGACCATAGTTCGAGTTTGGACTATGGCATTGGCATGGAGTGGGTGAAATTGAAGATGCGGGAATGGGCTACAGCGGTTGCTTCAAACAATGGAACCAAAGCTGATCTTAGAGTTTCAGAGATACTTCTTATCATGGATAATCATATAGTTTAATTTGAGGAAAACGAGACAACTTTTCTTAATTTCTAGCAGTTTTATTCTAATATTCAATTTGTTCTTTATATGTACATGTGCTGTATCATTCATTTTATGTGTATAATAACTCAAGAGTATTATAGAATTTTCCATCAATTTTTTTTGTTGTGATCCTTACCTTTTTTTAATAACAAAATGATATATATATATATATATATATATATATATATATATATATATATATATATATATATATATATATATATATATTAGGGATAGTACGCCTTAATGATCCTTGATTACTCAATAGCGCACAAGATCCGCCAAAGAATTAACTCCCAGTGAAACAACTAGCTCTAAATACATGAAAAGCAACAAAACATATATACCTAAAAACACAAATTGATCATTTAGCTATTGTTAATGTGACATGGTATATGCCTCATTGTACAATTGTTTTAATTGAACTCGTGATATCCGATTCAAATTTTAAAGAAAAATGTTGTCTGATTCAAATGTTAAAACAACGTGTGATTAGATTACTTTGAATGACTTTCTTAAAAAAATTTATCAAATATGATTTGGATCGTATATGGTTCTGTTTGTCGTTTTTACTGAAAATTACATATTAATTATTAATTCAAAACAACATACTAACAGTTAAATTTTTAAAGAATTATCTTTTTGGTAAATATTTAAAGAGTGTTAGATATAAATCAAGTTGTAAATATTGAGTTTTACTCTAATTTAGATTGGTTAGCTATTAACCCAGCTTTGACTTAGCTATTTAACTAGAGGTAGTTAGTTCTCTGTTAGCTAGTTTAGTTTTCTCTATCTGTATATAACTCTTGCTTCAATCTAATAAATTTTTTTCAAGTTTTGATTTTCTCAAATCATAACATGGTATCAGCAGAGAAATTCTTCTCTTCCGCGTTTTTCCTCTGATTCCTCTCCCTCTCTTTCTTCTACGCAACCGTTTCTTGGTTCCGTGAAGAACCCTAATTCCTCTTGCTTCAATCTTCGATTTCTTGAGAAATCGTTGATAACTCTTCTCACATTTCTTCTCAATTGCATATCTTCATCTCTGCAATTCTTAATTCCATCATGCCTTCTTCCAATTCCGGTGATTCCTCATCATCCTCTCGCTCACCATCGCCTACACCGTCGCATCGTCGTTCTTCTTCAAAGCGCGACGTTTCCTCCGATCCTTTTTTCATCCACTCAAACGAAAATCCTTCTCTGAAATTGGTCACACCGGTGCTTGATGGCGCTAATTACCACTGTTGGACTCAAGCCATGACAATGGCATTGGAAATGAAAAACAAGTTTGTCTTCGTCGACGGCTCCGTCGTCAAACCTCCTCTCGCCGATCCTACTTTTCAGAAATGGAAGCGCTACAATATGCTTGTGCTGTCTTGGATCAACCATTCCGTCTCCACTGAGATTTCTTCTAGCATTCTCTGGATCACCGAGGCATACAATGTGTGGAAGGAGCTGCGTAATCGTTTCAGCCAAGGTGACAACACAAGGATCTTTCATCTCCAACAAGAAATTTTTTCTCTCAAGCAAGCTGATCTTCCGGTAAGCACCTATTTCACAAAAATGCGCGTATTGTGGGATGAACTGTGTAATTTTACTCCTATTCCTGTCTGTGCTTCTTCTTCTGGTTGTTGCTGCAAATCGTCTTCAACATGCCTTGGTTATCGTGAACGAGACGCTGTCATGAGTTTCTTGCAAGGCCTCAACGACAACTATGCTGCAGTTCGCTCTCAAATCCTGATAATGGAGCCTCTTCCATCTCTTGCCAGAGTCTATTCTATGATCGTGCAGCAAGAACGGCAAATTGGACCCTCTCCTGCGGTTGATTCTCTGATTGCTCATGTATCTGCTCACTCTTCCACCACTCATGGCCGTGGTAGAGGCAAACCTCCGGGCAATCGTGGCAATCGTCTTTGTACTCATTGCAATCGTACTAATCATACCGTCGACACTTGTTTCTTGAAGCATGGTTATCCCCCTGGTTTCAAGAACAAGAAATCTGTCCAAAATGTCATTGTTGACTCTGCTGCTAATGAGGCTGCCTCCACCTCTTCACCTTTGTTGAATCTCACTTCTGCACAGATACAGAGCCTCTTATCTCTCATTCCTGCTACTGATCCTACAGCTACTGTCTCCACCAATATGGTTAGTGTGAGCCATGTGGCTTCTGGTTATGATGATCAAGGTAACTTCTATGTGCTTTGGCTTGTTGATACTGGTGCTACGGATCATGTGTGTGGTAATCTTGCATATTTCACTTCTTATCGTGCAATTAAACCAGTATCTATCAATCTGCCCAGTGGCCACACAACTTATTCCTGCTTCAAAGGAACTGTAGTTTTAACTCCCTCTCTCATTCTCTATGATGTATTTTATGTTCCTGGTTTTACGTCTAACATTATCTCTGTTGGACAATTGGCTGAAACCAGCAACTGTTGTGCAGTGTTTGATGGTACAAATTGTTTCTTGCAGGATATCCCATCGAAGAGGATGCTTGGAAGCGCTAGATTGAATGGGAGACTATACCACTTGAAGATTCCCTCACACAACTTCATTTCTGCCTCCAAACACATTACATGTAACTCTGTTTCTATTAATGCTATCAATATTGATTTGTGGCATCATAGACTAGGGCACCCTTCTCGCACTAGTTACAGTTTACTTCAAAAACAACACTGTAATATACCATCTTTGGTTAATACAGTTTGTGATACTTGTCATTTTTCAAAGCAAAAGAAATTACCTTTCCCTGTTCATAATTCTATTTCTAGCAATTGTTTTGATTTAATTCATGTTGATATTTGGGGCCCTATGTCCATTCCTTCTATCAATGGCAATAGATTCTTTTTCACTATTGTGGATGATAAGTCTCGATACACATGGGTAAAATTACTTAAGACTAAAGCTGAAACTAGGCCTGCTCTCACCCATTTTGTTGCATATGTTCAAACTCAGTTTCACACTACCACTAAATCAATTAGATCTGATAATGGCAAAGAATTCATCATGCCTGATTTTTACCTTCCAAGAGGAATATTACACCAAAAAACCTGTGTTGAAACACCCCAACAAAATGGGGTGGTTGAGAGAAAACATCAACATATCCTTAATGTTGCTAGGTCCCTCATTTTCCAATCCAATTTACCTTTACAGTTTTGGGATTTTTCCATCATTCATGCTGTTAATATCATTAATCAATTACCCTCTCCTACCCTTAACTCTCAATCCCCTTATTCCATCTTACACAACAAACAACCTGACCTCTCTAATCTTAGAGTTTTTGGCTCCCTATGCTATGCCACAACCATCAATGCCCAAAGAACCAAATTTAAATCTCGTGCTTGCAAATGTATCCACATTGGCCATACTCAAGGTGTCAAAGGATACCTACTCCTTGACCTTCACACCAATGAAATTTTTCTTTCACGAAATGTCACTTCATATGAACACATATTCCCTTATCAACAACAAACTACCTCTCCCCTTACTTCTGACCAACTTTCTCGCCCACCTCCCAAAGTCAATCTCACCAGTTTCTTCTCTTTTTCCCCTGTTTCTACCTCTGTTTCTCCATCACCTTCCCATGAGTCTACTCCCTCTCCTCCTTCCTCACCAATGGTTAATTCCTCCCCTGACATTGATATCTCAATTTCTTCCCCTTCACAGAATTCTCCTATCTCTCCTTTACCTACTGCCTCCTCTCCCATTGAACACCATAATGATGATGCATCTACTGCCATTCCACTTAGAGTTTCTACTAGGACTAAACAGCCACCTTCTTATCTTAGAGACTATCATTGTGGTATGGTTTCAACTTCTACTAGTGATTCTACATCCTCAGGTATGCTTTATCCTTTAAGTTCTGTTTTGTCCTATGATAACTTGTCCCCTTCCCATGCTTCTTTTATTGCCTCTATGTCTAGCTTTGTTGAACCTACATCATACAAGCAAGCTACACAAGAACAATGCTGGCTGGATGCCATGCATCTTGAACTACAGGCTCTTGAGTCCAATGGCACTTGGACACTGACTGACCTACCTCCTGGGAAGAAACCCATAGGCTGTAGATGGGTGTACAAGGTAAAGCTCAAGTCTGATGGTACTCTTGAAAGGTATAAAGCACGACTAGTAGCAAAAGGTTTTACTCAACTCGAGGGGGTAGATTATTCTGAAACTTTTTCTCCTGTTGTGAAAATTACTACTGTAAGACTTGTCCTTGCTATGGCTTCTGCAAATAACTGGTTTCTCCATCAAATGGATGTTAATAACGCATTCCTACATGGTGACTTGCATGAAGAGGTTTACATGAAGGTCCCTCCTGGTGTTACTACATCTAGTCCTAAGCAGGTTTGCAAACTTCATAAATCCCTTTATGGGTTGAAACAAGCTAGTAGGCAGTGGAACTTCAAGCTTATCTCTTTATTACTTTCTCTTGGCTACATACAGTCCAAGACAGATTATTCTGTCTTAGTAAAAGCTTCTGGTCCTCACTTGACTATACTCCTCATCTATGTTGATGATATAGTTCTAAGTGGTAATGATTTGGAAGAAATTACCTCTGTCAAAAGTATTCTTGACAATGAATTCAAAATAAAAGATCTTGGTTCCCTTAAATTTTTTCTGGGTTTGGAAGTAGCTAGATCGTCTGATGGTTTGGTCCTTTCTCAAAGAAAATATGCTCTTGAATTACTTGAAGATGCAGGTCTCCTTGCTTGTAAACCAGCATATGGTTTCTGGTTTAAAGTTGTCCACAACTTCTGGCACTCCTCTCTCAGATTCAACACCTTATAGAAGGCTCATTGGTAGGTTGATCTACCTCACAAACACAAGACCAGACATTTGTTATGCTGTCCATAAGCTTAGTCAATTTCTCTCCTCACCTATGGACTCTCATATGGCAGCTGCTACCCACATCCTCAGATATATTAAAGGATGTCCTGGTCTTGGCTTATTCTACAGTTCTGTTTCTGATGGTCTTTTAAAGGCATTTAGTGATGCTGATTGGGCTGCTTGCCTTGATAGTAGAAGGTCTATCACTGGTTTTAATGTCTTCTATGGCTCATCTCTCATCAGTTGGAAGTCCAAGAAACAAAGCGTGGTGTCGAGATCGTCCTCTGAAGCTGAATATAGAGCTCTCGCTCTCACCACTTCTGAAATTCAATGGTTGTTATACTTGCTTCAGGATCTGCACAAGCCTCACACCACTGCTGTTCCACTTTACTGTGACAACAAATCTGCAGTTTATATTGCTCAAAATCCTGTGTTTCATGAACGTACTAAACACATTGAATTGGACTGTCATCTCATTCGTGACAAGGTACAGGCTGGTACAATTCATCTCATGCCCATTTCCACCAAAGATCAAGTGGCTGATATCTATACTAAACCTTTGCAGCCTGCACAGTTTTCTGCACTTTTGTCCAAGCTGAACATGAAGAATATTCATGCTCCAGCTTGAGGGGGCGTGTTAGATATAAATCAAGTTGTAAATATTGAGTTTTAATCTAATTTAGATTGGTTAGCTATTAACCCAGCTTTGACTTAGCTATTTAACTAGAGGTAGTTAGTTCTCTGTTAGCTAGTTTAGTTTTCTCTATCTGTATATAACTCTTGCTTCAATCTAATAAATTTTTTTCAAGTTTTGATTTTCTCAAATCATAACAAAGAGTGAATTTACTTTGGTTTGGTTTGGTTTAATTCCATTTGAGTCTAAAGCAAACTGAACTGAACGGCGTGACTGATGGAAACAGCAGACCAAACAGATAAAAAAAATTCCATTTTTTTTGACCCCTCTGCCGTTTTTTTATTGGTTTGAGTTTGAAAACCCCTAATTTAATTTAATTTGGTATATAGAAAAATAATCACATAAGGTTCTCCAACAATCCAACATCTAATAGATGGTCTCTTTGTACTATTTCGCATTTGAGGATTTTTGCGCCACCTAAGGTTAGTGTCTATTGGCAACTATTGTTGGACAAACTACCTAGCTACTAGACTTAATTTGCTAAAGCACAACGTAAATTCTAAGGAGTCTACTGTCTTTTGTGCTTAATTTGTGGATGATCACTTGGGATCTAGCCGACACCTGATTAATTACAATGTGTGATTTCTCCTTTAATGTATGCTATGGTCTTCAATTGGTTTGGAATAATAGCTGTAAATTCCTAAAATTTAAGTATGTTGTATTCCGTGTTTTCCTCCTTTCAGCCTTGAAGGACAGGGTTTAGAGGCATGACTTTGATTTGACGGGCAATCTTATTGGTTATTTAAGATATGAGGAATGAGTTTATATTTTTGTATAGGGTGTCAAATCGAAAAATGTTAATATGGAACACATTAACGTGTTGTCGTGCAAGCGGTTTCTAAGCCGGTCTAAGTCTTCGGTATTCTGTCTATAATTAGGTGAAATACATATATGTCTCATTACTTTGGAAATAGGCCTCACTAAATTAGTATGACTCACATGAATTTCATCCAATCATAAAAAGAATGTTTGAAGACTTGTACTTCAAAGAAATTGTCTGTCTTCATGGCATCCCAAAAACCATCATATCCGACTGAGATGGAAAATTCTTAAGCCCTCAAACACTGTGGAAGAAGATGGCTACTAAACTACAATTCAACAGTGCTTGCTGGTCACCCCCCGACAGATGGGCAAATAGAGCCAATTAATAGGCTTTTGGGGAATTTACTTCGAAGCTTTATGGGCAAGAATTTGAGGCAATGAGATCTTATCCTTGCACTAATTAAATTTGCTTACAATAACTCCACCAACACGCTACCGGGAAGTGTCCATTTGAGGTGGTTTATGGCATGCATCCCCTTAATTAGCCCATTGGACTTAACTCCATCACCTAACACTCAGCAGTGAAGATGCGAAACAAAGGGCCAATGAAATCAAAAAGTTGCAGGAGCAAGTTCATGAGAGAATAAAAAAACAAAGTTCAATGTATAAGACTCAGCGAGACAAACAATATTGTAGGTTGCACACATTCAAGAAAGGAGACTTGGTATGGATATCTCCCAGAGCTGATGGTCCTTTCAGAATTGTGCAGAAGATCAATGAAAATTCCTACAAAATGGAGCTACTAGGTGTTGTGTTTTATTGGAAAAAAAACAAAGGATATTTCAAAAGTGGGAAGTCCCACATTCCAAGCGGATAATTCATTTTGTAACTAAAAATTAATTTCGTTTGTTTCGTAACTGCTGAATTATTTTACAACAGCCATTTTGATTAAACCGGCTGGAGCGCATGCTTCAAACGGCTAAGCTCATAAGCCTATAATAACGTTATCAGGTACCAGTAACTTACGCGAAGCCTTTCCCTGACATCTCCAAAATTGAGGTCTTCGCAGGCCAAAATTTTCGCAGGTGGCAGGAGCGCGTGAGTTCTCTTCTTGACATGCACGTAGTTGCTATAGCACTTACTGAAACCAAGCCGCTGGAGTCTGCAACTCCCAAACAGGTCGTAGTTTGGATCCATGCCAATAAGGTGTGCCGTCACACAATTCTCAGCACTCTCTCCAATGAATTGTTTGACATCTACTGCACCTACAAGGAGGCAAATCAGATTTGGGAATCAATGATTCTCAAAGACACGGCTGAAGATGCTAGCAAGCATAAATTTGTCATCAGCAACTACTACAATTGGGTCATGAATGAAACGTGTGAAATCAAAACTCAAATCAATCAGTATCACAAGTTACTAGAGGAAATGAAGGCTGAAAACATTGTTCTCCCAGACGAGTTCATTGCAGGTGTCTTGATTGAGAAGCTGCCTGAATCATGGAAGGACTACAAGCAACAACTGAAGCACAAACACAAGCAACTGTCACTGAACGAGCTGCTGACTCATATCATCATTGAAGATACCAACCGAAAGGAGAGTAACAAAGCAAAGGCGAAATCAATGGCTGCACGTGCAAACATGGTGATGAAGAACTCTTCAAGGTACGACAAAGGCAAACCTGACTCTTCAAACAAAAGGTATGATTCCAAGAAATTAGCTAATCAAAAGAATCACAAAAAGAACAATGATCATTATCCTGGTGTTCATAGCTCTGAATTCAAGAAAAGAGGTTTTTGTTTTGTTTGTGGAAAGCCAGGACACTTTGCACCTAAATGCAGGCACATGGCGAGAAACGAAAATCCTCCTAAGGCAAGCACCAACTTGGCTGATGCTGGTGGAGATGATAATGAGGATGACGATGTCATTGCTGCTGTCGTTTCTCTGGTCAATATGGCAACTGATGTGAACAAGTGGGTGGTAGATTCTGGAGCCACCAAGAACATCTGTGCTAACAGAGAGGTTTTTACCTCCTACACTGCTGTAGGGGAAGGAGAAGAACACATCTATCTGGTTGACTCACATCCTGCCCCAGTTGTGGGGAAAGGGAAAGTTCTTCTCAGTCTCACATCGGGAAAGACTTTGGCTCTCAAAAATGTGGTTCATGTGCCTAATATAAGGGCAAACCTGATTTCTGTTGGTGTTCTGCTGAAGCATGGTATCAAAGTGACCTTTGAATCTAATAAGATTGTTCTTACCAAGAACAACATTTTTGTTGGAAAGGGATATTATGATCATGGACTTTTTGTACTCAACACCGTTGATTTCAATAACAATGTTTCCACTTCTGCTTACTTGATTGACTCTTATAATCTGTGGCATGCTAGACTAGGACATATTAATTTTCCGTATGTTATTAAATTGCAACGTCTTGGCATGATTTCGATTAGTGAAAAACAACATAGTAAATGCGATGTGTGTGTTGAATCCAAATTAACAAATAAATCATGTCCCCTGGTACAACGCGAATCTGAGTTGCTTAGTTTAATTCACACGGACCTATGGGATTTAAAACAAACTCCAACTTGGGGCGGAAAAAATTATTATGTGACGTTTATAGATGATTTTTCACGATACACTAAGGTACTTTTATTAAAGCAAAAATATGAAGCATTTGAAGGTTTTCTTTCATATAAAGCCGAAGTAGAAAACCAATTAGATAGGAAGATTAAACGAGTTAGATCCGATCGTGGAGGAGAGTACATATCTTTTAATGAATTTTGTGAAAAGGAAGGTATAATACATGAAACAACTCCCCCTTATTCACCTGAATCTAATGGCATAGCCGAAAGGAAAAATAGGACCTTGAAAGAGATGATGAATGCTATGTTAATTAGTTCTAGTGCGACAAATAACTTGTGGGGTGAGGCTATCTTAACTGCATGTTTTATACAAAATAGAACTCCTCATAGGAAAACCGGAAAGACCCCCTATGAACTATGGAAAAGTTATCAACCTAACTTGAAATATTTAAAAGTGTGGGGGGTGTTTAGCTAAAGTTATGTTGGGTGATCCTAAGAAAATTAAAATTGGTTGCAAAACCTCTGATTGTGTTTTTATAGGATATGCTGAACATAGCGCTGCTTATAGATTCCTTGTTGCGAAAAGTGACGTTTTAGAGAAAAATACTATTATGGAAACAAAAAATGCTGAATTCTTTGAAAATATATTTCCTTTGAAGCATTATAGTATATCTAGACAACCATTAGTAACTACTAATGATGAAACTCGTGAGGAACCGTATGAAGAATTAAGGAGAAGTAAAAGACCAAGAAAAGAAACATCCTTCGGAAATGATTTTTATACTTATCTTGTTGAAAAAATCCCGAAACTTTTTTTGAAGCAATTTCTTCTTCTGAGTCGAAATTTTGGAAAGAAGCTATTAAAACTTAAATAGATTCAATTTCCAAATGTAAAACTTGGACTTTAGTTGATTTACCACCTGGAGCAAAACCAATAGGATGCAAGTGGATTTTCAAAAGAAAATATAACCCTGATGGGTCTATTGATAAATATAAAGCTAGATTAGTAGCAAAAGGTTTTTCCCAAAAACAAAACATTGATTATTTTGATACTTTTGCTCCAGTAACAAGAATTTCTTCTATTAGAGTTTTAATAGCTTTGGCTTCTATCCATAAACTTGTTATTCACCAAATGGATGTTAAAGCCGCTTTTTTGAACGGTGACTTAGAAGAAGAAATTTACATGACTCAACCCGAAGGATGTATAGTTTCTGGTCAAGAGAACAAAGTATGCAAATTCCTTAAGTCCTTATATGGTTTAAAACAAGCACCAAAACAATGGTATGAAAAGTTTGACAAAACTTTGATTAATGATGGTTTCTCCACAACTGATGTTGATAAATGTGTTTACACTAAAACTGTGTGTAGAGAACATGTGATTATATGCTTGTATGTAGATGACATGCTCATTTTTGGTACTTGTCTTGATATTATTACTAGAACAAAATCTTTTCTCTCATATAGTTTCAATATGAAAGATATGGGTGAGGCAAATGTAATATTAGGAGTTAGAGTCATCAGGGAAGGTGATAGCATTATACTATCACAAGATCATTATGTGGAAAAACTTCTTAGGAAGTTTGGTCACTATAACTCTACCCCTTTGAGTACCCCTTATGAAGCTAACTCACACTTGAAGAAAAATAGAGGTGATCCTGTTGACCAACCTCAGTATGCCCAAGTAACTGGGAGCCTACTGCATTTAATGAACTTTTCTCGACCAGACATTGCGTTCGCAGTCGGTCGTCTGAGTAGGTATACTCATAACCCTGGTCAGGATCATTGGAAGGCAATTGCTCACCTTATGCGATATTTGAGAGGTACCACAAATTATGGTATTACTTACAGTGGATTTTCTGCAGTATTGGAAGGATACTGCGATGCTAACTGGATATTTGACTCAGATGAGACAAAATCCACTAGTGGTTACATTTTTTCACTAGGTGGTGGTGTGGTAACTTGGAGGTCAGCCAAACAATCCATTATTGCTAGATCGACTATGGAGTCGGAATTTGTAGCTCTGGAATTGGCTGGTACTGAAGCTGAGTGGTTGAAGAACCATTTAGCTGGAATTCCTTTGGGAATAAAACTGACACCATCAGTGTCAATACATTGTGATAGTCAGTCGGCAATAGCCGTTGCAAAGAATAAGACCTATAATGGCAAAAATAGACATGTGAAATTAAGACCTAATGTTGTCAAACAATTGCAAAAATATGGAGCAATATTGTAATACCCTAATTTTGTCCTAACCAAAATGAGAAATTTTTATTTACTTTTGATAAAAATAATTATTTTATTTTAGTCATTATTTTATTTGTCACAAGTTTTTTTAACACAAAAAAATATTATTTAGAAGTAAAGAAACAAAAAATAAGCCAAGGAGGAAATAAAAAGAGAATGGAGGTGCAATTGGATTGGGCCATCTAAAACCCCTTCCAATTCCTAAACCCTAGCCCAATTCACCCTCACACTCCTCCACCCAACCCATGACCCATTATCAACCCATAACTCAACCCAACTCACCAAAACCCTAATTTTTTTCCCCCCAAAACCCTCAAATTCGGCCACCTTTTTAAAAAATAAAAAAAATAATAATAAAAATAATTTTTCTTTTTTAACCATCCCCCCTAACCCCAAAATCAAGCCACATACACTCCTCTTTCACCCCCCCATATTCGACCTACCCCCTCTCTTTCCCTCCTTGGAACTCTCAATCCCACTTCCCCACATCTTTCTTCCACTCACACTCAACCCTTCCCTCCTCTCTCTCTCTCCATACCTACGGCCTCCCCCATTTTTTTTCACATCCTTCTTCTCCAATCCCTCTCCTACACACCCACACTCACACACTCATTTCCCTCACATGGCTCCCCTCCTTTCACGCCCCCATTCTTCTCTCTCACACACAAGCCATCATTTCCCTTCTCTGTCAACCCCATACCTTCGCATATCTCACTCTCCCCTCCTCTCACAAGTTTTTTTTTCTCTGTCACCAACTACTCTCCACAAAACCTTAGGTCATCATATCCTTCTCAGTCATCACGAAATGTCAAGCTACAGTGACAAGCTACTGTACAAAGCAGTACAAAAACGAAGGAGGCATTCCATCTTTTAGTATAAATAGGGTTCTTGCCATGGACTAAAGGGGGGAGATTTTCGAAGAAGGAGAAAAAGATTTTCGAAAAAAGAAGATTTTTTTCAGAGAGAAAAAAAGAGAGGTTAGGTTTTCCTTTTTTTGAAAAAAACAGTTGAGGCTTGTTCACTGTTCTTATTTTTCTCCTTTCACAAACAATTTTTATTTTTTAGTTTACATTCTGTTATTGTTGAGGAGATCCAAGGAAAGTTTTTCAACATTTCGGGTTTTTAAGGTATTGTAATTTCGAATTTGTTGCTTTTTTTTTTAGTCTTGTAGTTGCTGTAATTATTGTTATTGTATATACTGTTGCTGCTTCTTCATTGTTGTAATATTTTTTTTATTTCTCTTACTGTTTTTATTTTGGTTGCTGTCATACTTTTTAATCTTGTTGTTTTTATTTTTTGCTGTTTTTTTTCGAGTTTTAGGCATTAGATTGGTTATTTTCAAAAAAAATCATTTACAATAAGATATTCTGTTCTATAAAAATGAAGTTTCTCTTAAAATAATAACATTAAAAATGTTGTTTTTTTAATAAATAATTACAAATTTTCGGATTAAAAAGGTGATAAAAAAATTTTTTTAAAAATGGGGTTACTATTTTCGGATTAAAATAAACAAAAAAAAGTAAAAAAAATGTATCCTTTTTTTTTATTTTCGGATTTAAAATAAACCAAAAAAAAAAGTGTTAAAAAAAAATGTGTGTTCCTTTTTATTTAGGTACTAATATTTTCGGTCTTAAAAAAAAAATAAAAAATGTTGTGCTTTTTTTAAATAAATTATTCTAATTTTCGGATTAAAAAAAAGTGATAAAAAAAATGTTGTTTTTTTTTTTAAAAAAAATGGTTACTAATTTTCGGAGTAAAAAAGGTGTAAAAAAATGTTGTTTTTTTTTATAAATAATTACTAATTTTCGGATTAAAAAGTGATAAAAAAAGGATGTGTTGTTTTTTTTTAACAATTACTTTTTTTTTTCGGATTAAAAGAAAAGTGATAAAAAAATGTGTTCCTTTTTTATTTTCGGATTTAAATAAAGCTTTTTTTCAAATACTAAAAAATATTTTTTTTAAAAATAAATGGTTACTAGTGTCACTACCATTTTCTAAAAAAAAATAGTATAATAACCAAAATCTTTTTTCAAAAAAAAGGTAAAAAGGCCCCCTTTTATTAAATAATAATTATGACAACAAAAAAAAAACAACAAAAGAATTTTTCTCCATAATCCGCTTTCAAAATACCACTTGTTTAGTCTAGGTTTTTTTTAAGGAAAAGCGTTTCAAGAACCACGTGTTCTAGGGTAGAATAGTGAAAAAGGTAATAAACCCGTCAATCGTTTTTTTAGCGTCAAAACGCTATTTGCACCCCCGGCAACCATTTTCTTTTAGCGTCAAAATGCTATTTGCACCCCCGGTGACACTTTTTTTTCTAGCGTCAAAATGCTATTCACACCTCCCTTTTTAATACAACTCCTTTATTATTTGCACCCCCCTTTTATCACTTACTCCGCTTTTTTTCACAACGTGATGCTTCCGAACCGTTCTTTTTTTCTTTCTTTCGAAAAATCGAATTCGCGCAAAAAATAGGTTGTCTATAGCGGTCACTCTGGGCCTGGCTTGTTTGAACGCTATAAATACCTTCTTTTCCGAATAAGCCATTAATGACGACCACTCTGGATTTATCTGTTTGGTCACCATGAACGGTCTCTAGTTTTCCCAAACTTTTCAAAAAAAATAAAAAATACCAACACACAAATATTTTCTACCCAAGAACTACGTAGCTTTGATTTCTCCATCGCACCCGGAGATACGTAGGAGCGGGGGCCCACTCCCGTCGAGCGCAAAAAACTAAAATTTTTATTAAGTCTTCTTTTCCGTTTTTTTGCAAATAACAAAAAAGGGTAAATTAAAGTGTTTTCTTTAAACTATTTTTTTTTCTACACATTAAATTAAAAGGTAACCTTTTTAGGATGTTGCGGGGTGCTTGTACCTTCCCCGCACTTAATCGACCCCCGAACCCAAAAACAAAGGTTTTTTCAATGTTTTCCTAAAAATAAATATTGATGGCGGCTCCATTGTTCAAAAGCAACGAAGGATCGCTCCTCCGGATTCTTCGGTCGCTACAAATATCGATCGATTATGTGAAGTCAGAAGTGAATTTGGCCGATCCTCTGACAAAACCCCTAGGGAAGAAACTGATATGTGAGACATCGAGGGGAATGGGACTAAAGCCAATTGAAATTAAGAAGTGATGGTAACCCAACCTTTGTGATTGGAGATCCCATGAATAAGGTTCAGTGTGGTAAAAACAAGTCACTTCTTGATATTGCTAGCACTGAAAAATTAATTCAGTAATTAATTTTATTATTGTCCCTTCCTATGGTGTTATTGTGATAATGCTAGACTGCAGGGTTAAAAGGTTAAGCTTAAAGCTTTTAATGATTTTCATAGCCCTTATGGGTGGTGTATGACTTGCAGCATACACTTGATGAAATCACCTATATGAGTGTCAAGTGAGGCCGCTTGCATGAGATCCTGGCGAGATCTCTAGAGCACTCATGAATACCGAGCACGCGCACGGCCTAGTAGCGCAACACCGCAGAAACAGCGAGAATTGTGGGGGTGTAATGTGATGGTAAAACCTCTAACATATAATATGTGTCTTGGGTTCCATAGCTTGCTAAACCAATTCACTGTGTGTTATGTTTTATCTGTCTAGGACTGGTTCCATAGCTTGCTATACAGCTCCGATGCATTACACCTACGACGTTAACCTAGGAAACTTCTTTTATAAATTTATTTTCAAACTTTTGAAATATGTGGGGGATTGTTGTGTTTTATTGAAAAAAAAACAAAGGATATTTCAAAAGTGGGAAGTCCCACATTGCTTGGCTTTGGACTCACCAAAGTCTTTAAATATTAAAGCTTAATGAGAGCTTGTAAACAAACAAGTAGAAGGGACTCCCTCTCGCGCACAAGCAGGGACCAACATGGCTTGGTTCAGTGCAAATCTTCCGATTTCCCCCCTGGGGCACGATTAGCCTTGCGCTAATTTTAATTAATGAAATATTATTTTTATACTTAAATTTGGTTTTATATCAGCTTATCCGAATATGCACAGTTTAAGCGACTTGCTTTATTTTCCAAACGGATAATTCATTTTGTAACTGAAAATTAATTTCGTTTTTTTCGTAACTGCTGAATTATTTTACAACAGCCATTTGATTAAACTGAATTACTTTACAACAGCTTTTTGATTTATTACAAATTAAACCGAATTATTTCGTAACTGCAAATTAATCTCAAAGATCATATTCAGGAAGAATCTTAATAGAGAGGAAAAGATTCACTTTTTGTCTTAGAGTACGAAAAGATTCCCTTATTTTGTTCTAATTGTCAAGTTGTTGGCCATGATTATTCTTTCAATGATTTGAATATCAATCAAGGGGCATAACTAGAGGGGTAGGGAGAAGTTAATATATCATCCCATATAGATCACAGTTGTAGTTCAAAGGATCCTATTACGACCCTGAGTAAGTCCTTGTTGTGAATAACCTATAGAGGAAGGTAAAAGTATTGTTATTCAAGATGATGCAAAATCTAGCTCCTATGGTGAAGGCAGTAATGGGAGATGTATGAGGTATGAGAATGATTGGGGAGATAAAGGAAAAGAGAGAAGATTTAGAGATGTGGGGAGAAAGAAGAAGATGAAGAAGTGAGAGAAGAAAGAGGGGGTACATTTGTTTTGAAGAAGTGAAGTTTAAATTCGGGGTGTAAACTTTCTAATTCTGATGAGGTCAAATTTAGAAGAGAAAAAATGTGAAGCGAGAATAAGGGTCTATTAGTGAATAAGTGAGAATAAGTGGGCCAACAACAAGTCTTTTAAGGACTTGTTTCCTAGTCTTTTTCGAGTGGCAAAGATTAAACATGGTAGCATTATGCATGGAGCACGAGTATTGGAATGATAACAGTTGATGTTTGAATCTCGAATGGGCCGTGATTTGTCTACCGATGAGAGGGTTGATTAGGATCTGCTTTTGACCATTTTACATTCGTTTCATCCTGGCAATTCTGAGCAAGATCGTTGGCAATGGAGGCTTGAAAAGCTCCATTCTTTTATGTTAAATCTTGTTATATGTTTTTTTTGAATTTGATGCAGCAGGATAGGTTGGATAGTGATATCCAGAGTGCTCTTTTTGATATGTGGCAGCTTTCTATTCCCAATAAGGTGGGGTTTTTTGGATGGAAATAGTTGTTGGGGAAGCTTCAAACTCGTGATACTCTTACTTCTAAGGGCATAATTAAGGATATTCATGGGTCATGTTGCCCCTTTTGTTTTGAGCAGGTTGAATCTATCTCCCATTTATTCTTTTTGTGCAGGAGTTCTGGGTTAGTTTGACTTGCTATTCAGAATTGGTTGGGCATTGCGGTTTTAGATACTCTGGTAGGTGTCTAGCATTTCCGGACTCATGGTCTGCAGTTGGAATCCAAGAAGGCTTGTAGATTGAAGTACCTGTTCTGGATGGTTGTCACGTGGTGTATATGGTTTGATCGAAATCATATTCTTTTTAGATGTCGAGTATTTAATTCTCGGGTGGTTGTTAACCATGTTAAGTCTATAACATGGAGTTGGTTATTAAGCATAGAAGGTCGCAATTCCGCTCTTAAGATTTCTGATTGGTGGATAAATCCTTTTGTATGTCTGAACTCGGTGTAACTGGTTATTTGCCTCATTCTTTATGGGGTACTCTTTTTCCTCCTTGGGTCTTTTTCACATGGGGTTTTGGCCCAGGAAAGTTTTAATGAGGCTCCTTATTTATGTAACGGTTGGAGTGCCCCTTTGTACCCCGTTAATAAAAAAATTTGCTTATAAAAAAAGGTCTATTGGTGAAAATATAGGTGCTAATAGTAACCCCAAAAAGGGTTCTTCATGTATTGTTTTTGACACTTCGATTCAAAAAAAAAATAAATATTTAATTACAACACTTTTAAGCACCTATTTAGGCATACACTTTTTTTTTTTGAAGAAAACCAACTCAAGCCATTTCATTCATTAAATAGAGTTAATACAATTAGGAATATAGTGATGAACTTGGTGACTAGCAAAGGATTGAACCGCCCTAGCTAAACTATGAGCAACACAATTGACTTGTCGCCGAATATAACTGAGTGTACAGTTTTGTAAATGAGAAAAAGTCTCCTTGCAAGTAGAAGTGATGGCTCCAAACTCGTTGGCTAATCTGAATCCACCGTTGATGGTGTCCACTACAGATTTGCAGTCGAGCTCTAAATCAACATCATGAATATCTAGCTGAATCAACCACCGAAGAGCTTCTAATAAACCCATTGCTTCAATTTCTTGTGGCTTCAAAAAACCATGAAACCAAATTGTCTTTGCATTAAGAAACCTGCCATCATGATCCCGTAAACAAATGCCCAAGCCACATCGTGACTGTTGCGCGAACCAAGCTCCATCAACATTACATTTCTTCCGGCCTGCAACTGGCTTAGACCAACGCTACTAATTAGGAGCTGTCAACGATGAAGCTGCCAAGCTGCTATCAGCGCTTTGGCTTCGTGGAGAACAAGGCTGATCGGTCTATCAAGGGAGTTCCATACCATATCATTGCGACGGGAAGTTGAAAGCGTAAATCAAAGGGCTTTTGTGCCTTACCAGTCTCTGAGTCTAGAGGAAGCACTATTGAAGGCTCCTACGTCTTCAATCATCAGAAATCTTCACCAAAGACCAAACCCTAGCAGAGCTAGGTTAAAGAGAAGAAGGTGTGAAAACGGCGCAACTTCAAGAGAGAGAGAAAGAATCTTGATTTTCTGATCCAGGACTTAGTGTTTCTACTTTTATATTGCGGGTTGAGTAGGATCCGCGCATTTATCCGCATTAACCGAGTCTGGGTACCGCATTTGGGTGTTTGGACCCGTGAAATACAAGGTGGTTTTTGTTGGGCCTTCTCTGATTGATTTTACTTATTGCACCCCTCCATATCTCTGGTGCAATTCCTGCAGAGTAAAATTAATATAAGATTAGTAATTTCAACATGGTATCTCAGAGCTAAAGATCCTAGGAACTTTCTACAATCTTTTCTCATAGTTCTTTACTGTTCTTTAAATTTCTTTCTTCTAATTTGCCTGTACAGTGACTGTATAGGTGTGTGTGTGAGTTTTAACAGATTTGTTTTGTTTCGAGTTAAAAGGTATTAAATAAAGATCAGAACAGGTTCCAAAATTAAATGGTAAAAACCGGGACAGGTGGTCCCTTCAAATGGAAGCCATATTTGGTTTCCATGGTGTGCTCAGAATAGTCAATAATGGCTATGAACCATTGGAAAGCTTTGTATCTCATCCACCTGCTACATTTAATGAAAATGAGCAGAAAGATTGGAAAGCTTTGTATCTCGTCCACCTGGGGGTGTGATGAGACAAACTTTGACAGAATTAGAGGCTTCAAAGCCTCTAAATCTGCCTGGGATGCCCTAGACAAATATAACAATGGGGCAGCCCTAGTAAAGGTTGAAAAACTATAAGCCTTGAGGAAACAATATGAATTTGAATATGAAAGAAGGAGAAAGCATTGCTGACTTCTTTGGAAAGCTAAAGAAGATCACCAATGTTATGTCCTTGAATGGAGAAACACTGACTGACAAGATAATTTGTCAGAAAGTGTTGAGATCACTAACTAAAAAGTTTGGCTGGGTTGTGAACAATATTGAAGATACTACTGCACCAGATGATCTCAAAGTTGAAGAGCTTCAATGCAAGCTTGAAGCAAAAGAAATAAGGATCAACCTGCTGGATGGTGAAGAAGAGGAGGACCGGGCACTGTTTGTTGCTAAAACCAAAGGTAAGAAGGGCAACAAAAACAACAAACAGCAGAACAAAGACTGGTCTAAAGGTAAGGGAGGTAAGCCTAAAGGGTGATACTTCTAAGAAATATTCTGATTCTAATAAGAAAAAGGAAAAATCTAAAGTCCAATGCTATAGATGTGGTAACTATGGGCATTATGCTACTGAGTGCCCTACTAGAAAGGATACTAAACCTAAAGAGTCTGAAGAAGAGGCCAATGTGGCCAAAGAAGACTCTGACACAGAGTATACATCTGTTATGTTTAGTATGATTTCTGATTTAAATGTTGAAATTGAACCTAGGACAGAAACTACTGTTATTGATGTTAAAGTAGAGGAAAACTCAGAATATATTGTCTTAGTTGTTACTAATAGTAATGGTGAAACTATAACAGAAATAGGGTATTTGAATTCTGCTTGTTCTAAC